>JARKIE010000571.1:0-43363 GCA_029378255.1 Mycena rosella
GGCCGGGGCAGGTGTTCTAGTCGAAAATGATCTAAACAGGCCCAAAATGGAAAAAAAAAACTGCCCGCGCCCTATGTTCCGCAAACGGCTGTAATATAGTTCTCGACATCATCTTTGGGAGTTGTGCCATTAAGAAGCAGTGTGGGACATTGGAATGGTAATCGTGAGGCAGCAGTGATTAGATCCTTGGCCCAGCATCTTTTACCCCTGGCCAACAGTTCTAGTGAACTGTCAAAAGCTGCTCTGGCATAGTGCTCTCTGTTGAGTCCAAGAAAATAAATCAGATGCTTCAGGACGAGTTGAAGACGTCGAACTCGAAGTGGAGTTTTCCCAGTTTCCGTGAATAGAGGTCCGAGCATTGAACGAGAATGTAGATTTAACATGTTGCGGATGAACCTGATTTGAACCTGGCTGAGCTGCTTGACATGTACGTCTTCACTATCTGGGGTGATTTCGCATCCATGAATGAGATGACAATCCACTCGTGCCATGTAGAGCTCCTTGAGTCTTTTGGCGTGAGTCTGCCTGTCATATCCTCAATTCCCATGATATGATGTCCACAGTAGCGAGCTGTGCGAGCTTTGATCTTGTAATGTGCCTGCTAGCATGTCCTGTGTGTCTGTTCTGAAAGTAACCCCCACATATTTCTCTTCAATCTCAATCTTCATCTTAGTAGTTCCGAGCATAAAGATCGGAGGTGGAGACGGCAACAGAGTCCTCCCATATTTAAAGATCAGGATTACGGTCTTGATCAAGTTGATGAGAATGAAGTTCCGTGCACACCACTCTTCGAGAGTGCAGAGGTTCCCCCTAAGGCCTCGAGCAGACAGAGATACAAGTGACATATCATCCGCTTGTGCAAGCAGGGAGATGCAAACAGCAGCTAAGAAAACATTGTCCATGTCGGGCATCATTTTCAAGTCAGCTAGAAACAGGTTCCATAGGATCGGCGAGGCAGGATCTCCTGTAAGTACTCCAATAAGCGCCTTGAATTCTTTGGATTCCATGTCTCCGTGTCGCACATAATAGGCCATTCGTATGTACAGCATTCGAAGCCAGTCGAAAATTGTGCCTCCCATGCCTAGGCGGAATAATTTCAACCAAAGTGTTGGTTGATCCGTTGAGGGGAAGGTGTTCGAGGCTTCAATCGCAGCAACGTATAGGTCGCACCCGTGAGCTCTTGCCCAGTCCCGTAGGCAGCGGAGAATGAAGGGATTATTGTTGGTACGATAACCCGGTCTAAATACATTTTGCCAATCGGGGATCAACCCCCGAGCCCCGGCCCAATCGTGAATTCGCCAATGAATGAGCATTGTTAACACCTTGAGGAAACAACTTTCGAGGGCTATAAGCCTGTAGCTGTCCAGATTATTATGCGGTTTCATTCTCTTTAGAATCCCGATCATAGCAGGCATGAACCATATTGTGGGTGCATCATTTTGTGCGACACATTCGTTGCATTATGACTTGCATAAGTAAGCCAGGTCCTCTTTTGGAATTTCCAGGAGCTCAGCATAAGATGTGGAATCCTCTCCAAAGGCACTATCGAGGGAATGTTTACGCAAATGATCTTTGAGGCGACCCATATCGTCCTCCGTCCATTTCTCGGTGAAAAAGCCTTCGGGGGTTGTGTCCTTGGTCTTCTCAGGCAGCAGACCAGCCAAGATTATATTTATCTTGTGTTGTGCCGAGTCGAATTGAGGTAGAAGGATCTCTGGAGGATTCAGCTTCTTCTCGGACACATCTTTGAGAGCGACTGCAGTGACAGATATTGGCACGGGCTTTGGATCTGCTAGCTGCTTAATCTCTTTCCAGAAAACAGCCCTGTTCGGTGCTTCCATAATTTTCTTATGGTTGGCATCCCTCATAGCAGCGATTTTGTCACATCCTCTATGTGGAAGTGGGAACATATCCCTGGTGGGCTTTTTCTGGGGCTCGTCCGGGCTGCAGTTGTTCGGTAGTTCTGTGCTGACCTTGGGGACATCTAAGTGGTTATTTTGTTGCTCTGGGCGTATACTCGAGACATGAACATCCTCACTAGGTCCATGAATGCGAGGGAGCTTGCAGGCCTTGCGAGCACTACCACTGGCTGCCGAATCCGCGCCATTTTCGTGACTTTGTGACTTTGCTTAGTTTTGCGAAACTTTGTAACTTTGATGGGAATCCGTGAAAGCTCGTGATTTTGATAGCTTTCTGTGAAAGTTTGTGAGTTAGTATTCCGGACTTGTCAAGCGGCGACTCCTCGGCACATCACGGAGTGATGTGTATCAACAGCTTGCCGAGATGGGCTGGTTAGGTTTGGGTTAGGTGGTTAGTGGTTAGAGGTTAGTGGTTGGGGTCAGTTGGTTAGGGTTAGTGGTTAGAGGTTAGTGGTTAGGGTTAGAGGTTAGCAGTTAAGGTTAGCAAGGTATCTATATGAAAAAAAATGGCAGAGACTTGAGTGGCGGAGAATGATGGCCGGATCGATGTGTTTGATTTGTGCGGGTAGTACATCTCACGAACTTTCCTGGAAACTCACCAATGTGACGAGGTTTCACAACTTTCCATCCAAGTGACAAAACTTCGCAACCTTAAGCGAAGTTACAAAGTCACAGTGGGTACGACTCCTGGCTGCCAAGAGATGACCGTTTTGGGCCTCGGGTTCAGGCCGCTTTAGATGACACAAGTGCAATGGGGCCGTGCTTGCCTTGATGAGTGCCAGAACTTGCTTCAGGAGATCTCCGTTCGGGTATCTCCAGCCACATGCATCGTTGCGTGCCGCATAATGAGCTATCGAACGAATCACGTACTCGGAACGTGTGGATAATTCCACAGATTTGTATATTGTTGCCTTCTTCAATGCTAGTATTACTGATAGCAACTCTGCTCGGGGACTTGTTTGAGCACCCCATGCTCTGGCAGATGCATTCAGGCGTGCATTCGGACCCCAATATGCTGCGGTGTCAGCAGATGCACAAGCTACAATCACGAGCTTCGACGTCCAACCAGGAATCGGGAGAAAGCACAAAAGCACAGTTGAAGATAGCTCAGTTTGAAGACGAGAGCCATGCATTTCAATCCCTAGAGCCATGCCAGGGGAGTTGACTTGGGTGAGCATCAGTAGGCTTTAAAGTTCGACCTGGATGCATGAAGTTCCAATAGACGTTCAGTATGACCACAGAGCACGCGTACTAAGCTGCCGCCAGAAATGTGAACCGGTTACAGGAATATGAAGGAGACATTTTGGTGGAGAAATAAAATAGTGGATTGCTTTGTCGAGGAAGTGGAGACGTGGAGTCAGTCTGGTGACTGAGGTTAGAGAAGAGTGTTCGCGTGCGATCAACGTGTTTGAATCAACTGTTGAGTGATGGCCGTGGCTGTGCCAGAAGCGCGGTCATCGTCAAGATAAAAGTCGTTTTAAATAGTTGGAGTCATGTTCGCACTGGAGAGTAAAGTGACATAAATTACGATGCACGGGGGACCTGCGTTTTTCGAGGTCTCAACATCTCGCCTTACTCTGATATGCTCGGGCATGGGTATGTTGTAGGGTTCAACATCCAAGTGGTCGAATATTCAATGGCACAACCACTGCACTGTGTCCTTAAACTCGTGGCTAGATCCAAGGACCGCTCAAGTGCTGCATTCCACTGCACCAGCTCTTCGAGCGCTGCACTCGCAGCGGGCGTCCTAACATGGACTCCATCGGCGTGCCATCACCAAATGCAGCTGACCAGTTGCATCAAGGATGTCTGGAGGTTCGTCGCTTTGCGCCGCAGATTCCGTGGAAGAGACAGTCTGCCTCGAAGACCCACTAAATTATACCATGATGAGGATGGGACCTCCACTTCAACCAAGGATGAACCACTGGTTCTGCGGATCGTACTCCAGGACGAACTCTGGCCAATTACGGAGTCGCTAAACACTGTTTCTGAGATGCATCGCAGCGCTCCCACCCCCCTCTCCCCCAAACCCAAATTATACTGAGTGCATGTAGTATCCATGCAGGCCGTGGCCCTGGCGCGAGAGGCGGAGGCGAAATTCCTCCTCCGTGCCATGAAGAAACGCTTGGCGGGCTCGTTACTTTCGAGGCTTTCGAATCGATGCTCGGTATTCAAGTACTTTGTTGGCTTGAGACTTCTGCTCTCTTGCTTGGGTTTTATACTTGTCATTGATGTATGTAGTCAAACTTGAACCCTGATATGTGTTTGATATGTGTTTCGCTGCCGTGGTTCAATCAACATAAAACATAAAGGAATACACTTCCGAAATCGCAGGGATGCAAGGATGGCAGGGAAGAGAAAAGTTGTGAAACCTTGTCACATTGGTGAGTTTCCAGGAAAGTTCGTGAGATGTACAACCCACACAAATCAAACACATCAATCCGGCCATCATTCTCCGCCACTCAAGTCTCTGCCATTTTTTTTCATATAGATACCTTGCTAACCTTAACTGCTAACCTCTAACCTAACCACTAACCTAACCACTAACCCTAACCAACTGACCCCAACCACTAACCTCTAACCACTAACCACCTAACCCAAACCTAACCAGCCCATCTCGGCAAGCTGTTGATACACATCACTCCGTGATGTGCCGAGGAGTCGCCGCTTGACAAGTCCGGAATACTAACTCACAAACTTTCACAGAAAGCTATCAAAATCACGAGCTTTCACGGATTCCCATCAAAGTTACAAAGTTTCGCAAAACTAAGCAAAGTCACAAAGTCACGAAAATGGCGCGGACTCAAGAGATCTGGATGCGACAGCAGCGGCTTTTACATACGGAGAGGTGAAGGCATGCCCGCGGAGACCCGGATGGCGTCCACAAAGCATGGGAGAGCGACAAAAACAGAGAAATGGATGTTCAACATGCTCAGAATTTGAGGGATGAAAAATGGGAGTTGATCTGTCTTTCCAGGCTTCATTGATTTTAAGCGCGCGCGAGTGCTAAAGTGGGTGGTCCATTTTAAATGGAACAAGAGAGTGCCGGGGCGCTCCGCTGCCATTAGTGATGACCCAGCGAGCTTTAAAGGCTTCAGACAACGCTATTTTATAAAGGGAGAGAGGAGAAGCTGCATGTGGAATATCACTGAAGGCAGTCAGCTGCTGGGGAAGAAAACTCGCGACGAGTGTCGACACAGACACCGCTGAAAACTAGTCTCTTATAAACAGACTCTACTACATTTTTCGCTGCATGTTGTAACTGACAACCACAATTCATCACGTTCGACACTCCGCTGAATGCTGCAGCGATGCCGCACGCCCGTACCTCGTTCATTATATCAGCGGCACTCAGAATCCTACGGGAAAGCGAGGTTGCGCAGACCTAGTGTGATCCTTGAATTTTAATGACCTGGGTTGCGCTGTATAGGTCATACTGCTGACAAGAGGAGTTAGTGGCGGTGCGGGTCACAGCGATCGTGACTGTTCCTTCAAGACCGTGACAAGTCACTTTTCATTCCCTCATGCTCCGCCACGCTGTCCGCGCCTTCGCGGCGCCCGTCAGTCGCGTCGGTATCTCTCTGAAAAGCCCTGGATGGGCCACCCCTGCCCTCTACTAGACTAGGAAATACACTAGGTCTTCTCCAGAGGTGATCCAGGCTGCCCGAATTTACACGTCAGACTCATATTTTCCCGTAGGTGGCTACTGGGAAGACAAGGGCTCGCCGGGGCAGCTGATCGGATCCAACTCATGCGCTCTTATTATAGCCACCTCTCCCAGCCGCGCCCGAGGCGTCCACGGCACCGCTCGTGCAGTACGATTTCACACAGTACCTGGAGCCCTTGTACAAATATGGTTGGGCATTTTCATTCAGTCGCGCAATGGAGGGAAACCCCAACCACGGCTCCTCGTTCCTGTGTAGAAGGTTCCATGTCTCGTCTCCCAAGGAATTGGGCGCGTTGTGTGAATACACGCGAAGCAAGTCGTGCGATGTAACTTATGTTCCTATGATTCATGCATTTCTCCTGACCTTCCTCAGATCCATCTACTCCCCAACCTCGAGACCAAAATATTTCTGCGTTCGCCAGACGGTGTCACTCGGAGCATGATCCGCCACGCCGTTGAGCTCGAGACAGGATACCAAAACATCTGCCCCGCTGCTCCTGCCGGATACGCGGCGCCAAAATTCCACGTCACGTCGTCGCAGGCTCTCGCGCAAGCCCCAAAGCCTCGCCCGCCTCCCCCATCCTTGACAACTTATCCAATCGTGCCTGTACCGCTCCCTTCCCCACCATCCATCCCACCCTTTCCCCCGCCTTCCATCGCCGGGGCCGACCTCGAAACATATGTCAAGCCGCTGATAATGAATGGCTGGATGCTTTCGCCAGTTGGTACTAAGATGGCTGGTGCGGACAGCCCTCTCAAGGGCCGGCCGTCCTTAAACCGCGTTTACAAATTCCTTGACTTTTCCTCCGCACACGATTTTTTTCCTCGCCGTGATCGCTGTGATCCCGCACCAAGACCCAACTCCTCGCGGAGCTCGGTGAGTCGGTTTTATTGTATGTCTGGCAGGCCGCTGAGCCACACGCAGGCAGGGATCCGAGTGCGGTCGAGTCCGACTTCCCCTACGGTCCAGCTGAACTTGATCAGCGAGCTCGCAGAAGACGCGTTGCAGACTCACAAGTATGGTATTTTGTACGCTGAACTGTGTGTCGCCATCGAGGTCGAGGCCGAGTTCATGAAGAACTGGGCTGTAAAAGCAGAGAATATCGGTTTCCCAAGGACAACGCCAGCGACCATGGGGCAGGTGTGGGATTGCGGGCACGCACAGCGGCCTTCGTCTTAACAATTATGTATTTCAACAGGGACTTGCAATGCCATTTGTAATTATGGCTTGACCAGACTCCTCATTTACTGTTGAATTTATCAACGCACGCGCAGTCCCAGTACGACCCCCACTGCAAAAGGTGCGGCGGTGGCCAGAAGAGTCGACTTACCAGCCTCATTTGATAATGCGACGCTGGGCGGGTTCGTTACTTTCGACAAAAGTGGAGCACTCTACTCTCTGCAATGCTTGAACTGCGGCGTTTTTGTCTGTGTCTTTGATATAACACCCATGCTCGAGAAACGTTCTATTGACAGAAACTAATTAGATGAATGACAACTGCTGAACTAGACTATTAGATAACCGAACATTCTACGCCACAAATACCTCGGCTCTCATCTTGTTTAGCGCGTCCCAACCGTGGAGCCCATACATCCTCGGCAACCCCGTCCAAAGCACCTCCCTCGCCTGCGCGTAGGAGGTCTGGAATCTGGTAAGACACGGATCACAAAACTGGTCGTCCATATTTCCCCAGTCGCTGTCATCCCAGAACTCAAGCGGGACCGAATCGCGGCCCGTCGCCCGCCACGCATCCACGACGTCCAACCAGAGAAGCCGGGCGGTATTGCACTTGGCGGCGCTCCTGCAGCCCGTGGGGCTCGCGACGAAGAGGAAGCGGGTCACGGTGGACACGCCGCGCTTCTGCGCCGCGTGAGCGAGTAGGAGGGTGCGCTTGTGGCAGGCCGGGAGCGCGTGCCAGTGCGTGTTGTCCAGGAGCTCTGCGAGGCTGAAGGTGCAGCACTCGTAGATGATGCTTGGGAGACACCACGAAGCGCCGACATCTGAGGCCGCTTGGAGTGCGATGAGGTCGCAGGAGAGCATGCTCATCCCGGATCCCTCGGCCGGCGCGTCGTAATTCCGCGCGCCGTCCAAGGTGATGGGGAAGAATGTTTCGAGATGGAGGAGGGCGCGTTTGAGGAGGGAGGCGACGCCATACTCGTGTGCGAGCGCAAGAACTGCGATGACGACTGAGAATGGTGCCCTCGCGGGAGGTGGCATGAAAAAAACTGTCGGGTAATGACGGGATTGTAACTCGCGCGTAGCAGTGGCGACGTACTCGAGATTAAAGATGGCCTTGAGAAAATTCGTAACATCGACAGAGGCATGGGGGAGCTCGAGGATTGGGCAGCCGTATAGCATGCCCGCACTGGGATGGGACAGTGCGGAGAACATGGTTTTAAGCACGGGCGGCCGCGCAGCCAAAAAGCCTTTGGAAATCCTGAAGATGCTATCTTCCGCTCTCAAAGTGAGATTGTCGTCCTCGAACCAGAGCTCCGGGACACATTTTAGGTCTCCGATGGCGGTGTCAGTGGCAGAATGTATGGACTCTGAATCCCCCGATTCTTCTTTCTTCATGTCCGAGGAGGTCTGATGTTCGATTTAGTTGGACGATGGATGTTGGATTAGAAAGGTACTTGCCATCCTTTAATTTGAACAGAAAATCAGGCTAGATGGCAAGGTAGATGGTGGGAGATGGAGAGATTCAGAATACAAAGAAAACACGTTGCGTGTAGCGATTAATACGCGCCCCGTAACCTCACGGGACACGATGTGACAAGTGACATGGATCCTTCACCGCAAGCCACGATCACTGTCGACACGCCAGACGCATCGCAAAATTCTCTGCAGTCCAACGCCGCCTCCTTGGAATCATCGTCCTCTTATAAGAGGAAAAGAGACTCGCTGGCCCCGTCTGATGCCGAACCACCCTCCGCGAAGCACTCAAAGTCCTCCCACCGACACACGACCCACTGGGATCTCGAGGGAGACTTGTTCGTCCGCATAAACGACTGCTGGATGCGCTTGCGGAGGAGCACCCTCTCAAAGCACTCGGAATGGTTCACTGACGTCTTTGTTGCGATCGACGAGGGCCGCCTCATGCCAGACCCAAAGCGGCCGTATGTCGAAGGAACGGTGATTCTCGTCGACGTCAAGAACGTCCAGAAGTGCTTTCATGTCCAGGCCGCGGGCGTCTCTGTGTCTGACTTTGATCACCTGCTCAACGTCATCGACAATGCCATGTCCGTTTCAGTGCGCCTTTGTCTTCGAGTAATGTACTGACTTTGTGATCCAGCTCGTACTGCCACCACCCGCCTGCCTTTCAAATCATCTCGTCCATCTTTCGTGCCGCTAAACAGCTCAAGTTCCCCATGTTCCGTGACTGGGCGATCCAATCCTTGCAGATGATGTGGTGCGCGTCTCTGAGCTCTCTCACCACTGCCGTCATCCCCCACGCGACGGAGACCGTGATTCTCGGGCGCGCCTGGGGCGTCTCCGGCATCCTCAAGCGCTCCCTGTACGAGCTCCTGCGCACCCCTGGCTTCGGACAAGACAAGGAAGAGGACCTCGAGCGCGATTTGCTGCGTCGGCCCGCGCTGTACGAGCGCCGCCTCCTCTCCGCTGACATCCTCTGCCTCGTCAACGCGCGCGAGCACCTCGACATGGTCTGGCACGCGGCGACCTCCTTCGACGCCTTTGCTGTCCTGCACGACCCGGACGTCTCCGCGCCCGGCTGCGCCCCGATGCGGTACGCCACGTGCAAGACCCTCGTGCACGACACCGGCCTGTTCCAAAACTACCGCTTCGACGTGCTGTGCGGGCTCGCGATGCTCATACAGATCGACTGGGAGGGCGAGACGGCCGACGGTTCGGGCCACGGGCTGTGCGCGCTTTGTGTTTCGAAGGTTCGTGAACGGTGGGAGACGGAGAAGGAGAAGACTTGGGAGCGGCTGGATGTATTGTTTCGCTTGAACAAGGCTGCTGAAGCTTGAATAGTATGTGCTCGCTCACATTTATGTTGCGGCTGGCTACTGACTATCCTCTGCGCGGGATAGAACATGCGGTACCGAATTCAACAGATCGAATCGAAAGAGCACGAAGGAGAAATCAATAGAGCTTTGAACATTTCCTTCATCTCGATAATTGCTGTGGATGAGGCGGGTGGAGCGTTGGTATGCTTGCATTTGCGTTGCGATTGTCAACTGATTATATTCTGCGCAGGAGACACGGGCTAGAATCCGTTCGACGGCGCGCAACGGAGAAATAACTTCACGTAGGATCATGGACGTTCCCTTAATTGAAATACTTGTTGGATGCGATGACTGAGTATAACCCGTGCTTTCTCTTGGCCCGGTTTCCGTCTGCGATGGTTACCGGTAGGGGGAGGACAACTTGAACATGCCAGCAAACGGTTTGAGATTAGAGCACTATAACTATGCGATCTTCCTTCTCCAACTCAACAGTTTCGATATGCCTCCACTTCCCGCCTAAAGCCTTCAATTCCGTGTTCTTCCCCTCGTATCGGCCGGTCGTCGTCTTCCTCGGCGGGACGTCCGGGATCGGGCGCGCGATGGCGGAGGCGCCGTCGTGGTACATTAGAGACAACACACACATCATCCTCATCTGGGCGCAAGCGCCCCGCAGCCGAGGCCATTCTGGCGTCGTTCCCCAAGCCGTCGGCGGAAACCCGAACTCAGAAGTTGGCGGTATTACCGCGCGCTGTTGGAGCGCATTCCGAGGATCAACTTTCTCGTTGTTTCCGCGGCGGGCGAGAGGGGCCCGATTCGGGGATCAAGAAGTATGGGCAGGGGAGACAGAAGCTGTGGGCGCATACCGTAAAGGAGGTTGGGAGTAAGAGTCAAATAATTTGTGATCTCTTGGAGTCATCGTGACTCGTACAAAAGGAGGGTTCATTTTTAGTAGAAAAACAACATCTGCGGACATCTGTTAATGCTGCTTCCGAAAACTTAAACAAAGGATTTTCGCCAACGCTCTGAAAATGGCTGGCTTGCACAAACTCAAGCAAGTCGTGGGTCCGAACAGTCGGTGCATGACTCAAACGAGAACTTGAAAAACTTGCGCTGAATGGAATAGCCCGGATCACAGAAGGGATAGATAGGAACTGATGAAGCATGGCTTCATTATGCGTGAATGCTCAGTATTCGATTTTGTGGGGATGTCGGAACTGCCGGTCAATGGCGATACTTCGGGTTCAGAGCAGGGTGAGCTATAGCCTTACTTCTTGGGAGCTTAATCGAACGACTTGAAATTCAACGTGTCCTCAGAAAGTACAGTCACGGTAATGTCCCGAACTATCAGGTCATTGTCAAGGTAACCAGAATCGTCACCGCGGCATAACTCGACCATATCAAAAACTGTGCACCCAGGTGGATAGTCGAAGCCTGGTTCGGAGGAGTGGATGGAGCAGGAGACGTCGACGAAACAGAAGATGGTGCAGAGACGTTGACGAAACAAAAGATGGTGGGCTGGCCGACTGAGACGCCGACGTCGAAGTGGGAGGAGGGTTAAAATTCGATGTGGTTATCCCAGTGACAGTGGCGACGCCAGATGCACTCAAGGAGGACACCGAGACATTGTTGAGATTGCATTCCGACGCGAACTCTGCTCGATGGAATGAGCATGCCACTTAGGGGCAACGCATTTAGCTTACGATTGAGGAATCTTGTCCGTCGATAATGACTGGACCAGTATGGTTGAGCGATATGACACAGTTGACGCATGATTGAACGGCCGCGTCGTTCTTGGGAGTGCAAAGGCATTGAAACGTTGTGCAGGTCTGCGGCCAATGTCAGTGCTGGTGCGAAGAAATTCACAGAAAATAAGCACGTTTGCATTGTCGACGATGGAATTGCAAGAGCTTTGGCATGCAGACGGTATCTGGCTTGGATCAAAGGTCGACGTTTGGCGTGAAATTAGTCGCCTCGAATCTGAGACAGCAAAACTGGCTGTGGCATTGGATCAGCCTGGGAACCATTAGAGAGATGAACGGGACCATACTTCGCGCCGTGCAAAGTAGAACCGCGCCCAGAGCAGCCAAATCATACGCAAGAGTCGTCAGCATGGTGAGGGTCAGGAGCAAGGTGCGTTGATCATTCACACCGAATCTGTCACCGATTTGCGATCACGGGTTCAGGACAAGCTTGAATCGAGAGAAGGCTCAAAGTGGCTTCTGTACCCGAGCCACGTACTCCAGCTTCGATCCAGCTTCGACTGAGTACTGCAAGAGGTCGCCGCAACGGTGATTGCCGATTTGTTGAAGTGATTTCGGACCAATTTCGGACCCAATTCGGCACGACGGCAATACGTCTCTCCTTCCTGACCATCATCCAAAAATGCCCGAGATTCCCGTGGAATTATTTCATGCTATTGCCACAGATGTAGAAGGCGACCGAGCTCTGCTCCAGCTCCGTCTTGTCTCAAAAACACTCAATTCCGTGGCTACGCCATTGGCTTTTCGCGTTCTTACAGTGGAAGACAGCGTAAAGAGTGCCGAAGCCCTGGCTTTTTTTCAAGAATGCGACGAATCGATCACCTCCGCCGTCCGCGAAGTGATTTTCCGAGACGGCAACGGTACTCGCTGGATAGGTGGGTTCATCTTCGAGTCTAGTCGTCTGCCACGAGGCTAAAAATCCTTGGGTCAGAGGAGCTAAAAACGTCGGGCGAGGCTGGCCGTCAGGCCCTCAGGACGGCCTTCTCCGGACTCGCCAAGTTCCCCAACCTCGAGCAGCTGCGCTTCGACTTTCACCGCTATTACCGCGAAGGGCACTCGCGTTATATTCCCCATACCCCGACCCATTTTCTGTGCCTGCAGTTCGATTTATTCGAGGCGCTCGCGGTCCGCCTGCCCACTTCCGTGGTATCGTTGACCTTGAATAACGTGATCGCCGTGCCGAACGAGATTTATGCGCAGGAGGCGTTCCAGAGCGTCTTCCGCGGCTTGCATGCGCTGCATATATCGGTTATCTCCGCCGGGGAATATGAAGGGTCGGACCAACTTCAGCCGCTCCTCGACTTCTGGGACAAGAGTGTCGCGCACATGATCCGCAGTGCCGTCGCGCTCAGGGCGCTAACCATCCGGAGCGACCATGCCGTCGGCGCGTACCCCTCGCTGTCCTTCAAAGGTACACATCTCCCGCTCCTATCATCGCTGACCCTGGAATCGTTCGTGCTCGAGCCGATGAAACCAGATTCGGACGTGGTCCTGTTCATCCTCGCGCACAAGGCGACGCTTGCACATATAGAGCTGCGCGAGTGCTCCATCAGCGGTGGAACGGCCTCGGTGTTCCCGCGCCCATGGCACGCGGTGTTCGCGCTATTTGAGGCGGGGCTTGGGTGTCTGCGGACTTTCGTGCTGAACGAACCGACCAAGACGAGAAAGTATCAACAATTTTCGTACACGGTGTTGGATCCGGGATGGGGGTACATGCCATTTTATGGGGAGGTGACTGGCGCGGAGGGAGACCGGGCTGCGCTAGATAGTCTATTGGCGGTGGTGGAGGCGAGATGAACATCGAGGGAATAATGAAGTCTGATGGGCTCTGAGTAGCGTTCAAATTCGCAGTCATACTCGTTCACGAATCTGTATTCACAGTCTACAGTGGCAGTGTTCAAGTCAATTTTATGTGGTCAGTTGAAGTTGAATGGATCGCTACATGATGGCCCCGTAATTAGTCTCCTATAAACAGACGCTACAACAAAATCCACCCGTACCTCGCGTGTTGTAGTCTGTCGATTACCCGATCAGTGTGATTGGCACTCGGCGTTGTTATGTAATCTCAAAATTCTTGGGATTCATTTGCGTGTTTGGAGCGCGTTTCTGGGTAGATTAGTGGTGGATCATGCTACAGAAGGCTAAAATCAGTCCCTATTCCATCCACTTTCGTCTCATAGACCCCAGAACCGCGATGCCGAACTTTGATGGGCCGGCCACGCGAGCCGACGAAGATTTTGTTCCATGCAAAAATGGGGGAGCCAAAGAATTATGAAGCCGCAGAGCTTCTCGGATTTGAATTCCGAGCTATTTGGCCTCCCAAGATTTGTGTTTTAGACCTCTGGAAGTGTTGAACGAGTCTGACCCAAATTAAAACTCCGCACTTTATGTAATAAGGTCGAGTGCCAACACAGGAGCGCGGTAAAGCTACAGACTACCCCGTAATAGACGATATGGAAAGTTGAGAGGATTGCAAGTCATACATGGATATTTGGTCCTAATTTTTCGGTGGTTGAAATTTTCGGTTGCCATCAGCTGCGTTAAATTGATGGGTTTTAGCAAGGTCTCCGACGAGACACTTCTGAAATTCGTGAGGACGAGGACGCCGGTTCTCGAACGCACGATATCACCCGTCTCATCAGAAAAACCCAGACTCGTGGCAAACTGTTTTCATAGGTAGACTGGTTACGAGTCGGGTACTAGCGACACAACGAGATTGCAGAAGCAGGGGAGTGCACATTAAAATTGATTGCAAGCCCGTGTGGATCCTGATTGTTGGCTATCCGAGTATCGTAAAGTTTCCTTCGACGCCGGCACCAGCAGAAGCGTACGTTTCGCAGGAGGGGTGAAGGAGCGGGGACCGCTACATGGCACGATGGCCGAGTATATATTAGGGCTGCATAAAATTTCGGTGCCTCGGGCCGTGCGTTTCCAGACTTTTGGTGGGCTTCTCAGGTTTTGAGAAATCCGCGCTCAAAGAACTCCGTCAGCTTCCCTCCATCGTATCGCGTATTCTCCCGTTCCTTCACATTCCGCTCCCTTCCTTTCTCTCGTTTTTCCTGGAAGACCACGGGCCCAAGGCCCCATACGCGGATTATTCCTTTCCCTTTTTTCTCTCGTTGGCGCGCATATATTATATCCTGCATGCAACGCGTCCCTGTCCCCGCGACGCGTCCCTATCTCTGCGACGTGTTATATGCTGCGCCGCGCCTTCCCTTCAGGCTTCATCGGACACAACACCGTCGCATCCGACCTCGCGCCTTCCCACACGATTCAGATTCAGAACATCCCGCCCCGCCGCTCGCGGGCATCGCAGCCCGAGCGCATATTCCCTCTACGTTCCTCGCAGATTATTTTCTGCTCCATTCTTCAATCGGCGCTCAAGAATGCCATTCATCTTCTCCCTTCTCCTCAGCGAGCACACACCCGGCCCCCGCCATTATTCCCGCCCCATGTCTTCGCGCCCCTCATACCTAGCATTGACAGGAGAACCAGCGCTCAGCGCTGAGTCTGTACCCCGCTCCATCGCACCAATATTATATTCTTCCCTTCTGTCGCCTCGCGAAGTCTCGTCCATTCCGTGTAGACCAAAGACGTACCAACGATCAACCAACGAGCGTCTCCACCCCCCACTCCACTGCTATTTGTCGGATTTTTCGAACCAAGCCCCGGCCGCTCCGTTGGTTTTCCGTCACACCGTGCATTATATTCTGCTCTGTCAATAGGGTGTTTCAGAATTAGATATTTGAGCCTCAACTTGACCCCAACTTGGTTCCAACTTGAGCCAAGTTGGGGTTCAAGTTGGTGCCTTGTTTGTGAAACACCTAAGTGGATGATTTCGCGAAGTTGAGGCAGAGTTGACATTCAGGTATCAGAAAGATGTGATGCAGGCCCAATAAGCGAAGTTGGGGCACGAGTTGAGGCCCAAGTTGGGGCCGAGTTGGATGTCAAGTCGAGGTCCTATGCACGATTTGACATCCAACTTGGATTTCCGGCCCCAACTTGGTCCCCAACTTGATGCCAAGTTGGGGTCCAAGTTGAGGCTCAAATATCTAATTCTGAAACACCCTAATTTTAATTCCGCGAACGCACGCACCAGAATTCGCGGACCCCTGATGCTTCCTTGCCCTCGATATTCCGTTCGTATCCCGGCGTTTGACCTGCGAGGATATTGATTTGCAGAGCACGGACTCGAAGCGCGAGCTCGTATTTTGGTTTGCATTTGGAGGATTGCGCCCCATCGCCCTACCAATGAGACTGCACTTGATGTTTCCTTGAGAGGATATTAGTTCCCGCACGCCCCGCCGAGATTCGCGGACGCCCACGGTGTTTTTAGAAATTGAGCAGCCGTCAATGACAAGTGCCCCTGACTGTCAAGCAGCGGCGCCAATGTGAAAGGAACGAGTTGTGCCTCCTACCACGAGCCTCCACATCGACCCCCGACTGAATCCGAATCCGAGGCGAAGGTGATGCGCACCGTCGGCTGTACTCGTCGCCCGGCGCCCGCCGCGGCCAGGCCTCGGAGATGGGGAGGGACTCCACCGTTGGCTACGAACAGATTCTAATCGAGGGCTTCTCGAATCATGTATGCCGCAAGAGCATGATGATCAGTTGACCTTGGGGATATTTCGTGGTGGGGGCCCCGCATACGCCGGTGGCGCCGGGACTGTATGTCTGTCTCCACGGTTGATAGTGTTGGCTGCTGACGGAATGCACGGAGGGCTGGGTGATGCACGTGGTGTGCTTCGACGCGAAGGCCAGCTTCTTGTTCATCATCTTTTGTGCTACGTGCATCTTCTCCTGCGCTCGTCTGCAGCACGACACCGCCACGCCCTCTACGCTCCTTCATACCCCGCAAAGACGATACCACTACTCTACAGCTACGCTACATCCCACCTAAATGCCTCCTGGATCCTCGCTATTCTTGGGCCTCGAGCTCGCCGTCGACCAGCTGCGCGCCTCGCTCGTCGACGAGTCCCTCGACCTTGTCGGCGTCGAGTGCGTCGACTTTGACACCGAGCTGTCCGAGTATCAGTGCGATCGCCCGTTTTTTTCCGTTCATCGATTGGATGCTCACCTCTTGTGGCCAGGACGCAGGGCGGCATCTTCACCACGCCCGGCGACGCATACACGACCCCGGTGGAGATGTGGATAAAAGCGCTAGGTCTGCCCGGAATCCATTCGTTTTTTTCGCCGCAGGCTCACCCGCAAAATTTTGCTTCCGTTGTTGCCATCATGTCTCAGACATTCTCTTCCAAAAGCTGCAGCGCAACTACGACCTCACCCGCATAAAATCAATCGGCGGCGCCGCGCAGCACGCGCTGGTCTGGTGGAAGTCGACCACCGTCCCCTCGCTCTCGTCGCTCGACCCGCACACGCCGCTCGTCTCACACTTTTCGTCCGCCCACTTTTCGCTCCCGAACACCCCCGTGGCGCAGGATATCTCCTCCCACACCCATGCCCTCACCATCGAGGCCCTCATTGGCGGCCCCGACCACATGGCCGCCCGCGTCGGCGGCGCAGCGCACCCCTCGAACCTCTCCGCGCAGCTCCTCCGCGTCCGCGAGACCTGGCCGCAGGACGTCTGGGCCCGCACGGGCCGCGTGCAGCTCGCCTCGGCCTTCCTCGCCTCGCTTGTCGCCGGCAAGTGGATGCCCATGGCCGAGGCCGAGGCGTGCGCCTCGGGCATGTGGTCCCACACCACCGGCACCTGGGACGAGGGCATCCTCGACATCGTCGGCGGCTCGCGCGAGGAGGGCCGCCGCGTGCGCGGGTGGCTCGGCGACGTCGATGTCGGCGGCGGCGCGCGCCGCGCAGGCAACATCGCGCGCTACCTCGTCGAGCGCTACGGGTTTGACCCCGAGACGGGGGTGACGCCGTTCACCAGCGACGGGCTCGCCGCGTACCTCTCTCTCGCGCCGGCCCCGTCCGACGCGGTGCTTCAGTTTGGGCCGATGGACGTGATGATGTGCCCCGCGCAGCACTACATCCCCACGCGCCTCTACTCGCTGTTCCCCCACCCGGCGCAGGACCCGTCCGAGAAGCGCCGCTACATCGCCGTGCTCACGAACCGCAACGCCGACGTCCCCCGCGCGCTCGTGCGCGACATGTACACCAAGAGCTGGAGCGCGTTCGACCGCCTTGTTGCCATCGTGCCCCCCGGCGGCTCCATCGGGTTGGTCCCCTTGTTTCTCTACTCGCACTTGTACTCACGCGTACGCACACAGCCTCGACGACAAGCTGTTCGCATTCTGGCACCTCCAGGGCGACGCCCACCCGTTCGCGCACGTCAAGGGCATCTACCGCTTCGAGACGGGCATCAAGGTCACCGAGTTCCGCGACCTCCGCGCGAACCCGCGCTGCCTCCTCGAGTCGCAGGTCCTCTCCCTCCGCGTCAAGTACGCCAAGATGCTCGCCACGGGCGTCCTCGCGCGCGCGCCCACCGCGCCCTCCACCGGCGCCACCGCGCACTCGAACACCATCTCCTCCATCCCGACGCGCAGCCCGACGCACCGCCCCGCGCCGCCCGTCTCCTCCGCGCTCGGCCTCGCCTTCGACCCGTACGACCCCGCGCCGCTCCCCACGCGCGTCCTCGCCACCGGCGCCGCCGCCAACTTCCCCGCCGTCGCGAACCTCGTCTGCGACGTCTTCAACGCGCCCGTCTTCGTCCCGCAGACGCAGCTCGCGAGCGCGCAGCGCGCGCCGCACCGCAACGCGCCCGCCGCGGGCTGCCCGTCGCGCGGCGCGCTCGGCGCCGCGTACGTCGCGCGCTGGGTGTGGGGCCGCGAGTGGGGCGTGGGCGCGGGCGCGGGCGGCGGCGCGGGGTTCGAGGAGGACGTGCGGCGGCTGCTGGGGAAGCGCTGGGCGGGCACGGGCGGCGCGCCGCTGCGCGCGTCGCTGCACGGCGCGCCCGGGACGGCGCCCGGGAGCGGGGCGAGCACGCCCTTCACGCGCCCGCCGCCCGCGCGCGCGGCGAACGTGCTGCTCGAGGAGGAGGAGGACGAGGAGGCCGCGCGCGAGATGGAGATGGAGCGCGAGCTGATGGGGCGGCGCAACGGGGGCGGGAACGGGGGCCGCGGGAGCCCGGGCGTCATCGGCGCGCCGTACGGCGCCGACGGGCTGGGCATCACGCCGAGCTCGAGCGGGAGCAGCCTCGCGTCGCTCTCCACGGCGTACACGACGCCCGAGCTCGCGGGCGCGCTGGGGATGCTCAGCCCGGGGCTCGGGAGCGGGCTGATCGGGACGAACGGGAGCGCGGCGGCGGGGACGCCCACGACGCCCACGCCGCTCACGCCCGTCGTGCCGATGCCGACCGGCGAGGCGGAGGCGATGGTCGGGCTCGCCAAGGTCGCGGAGCCCGACGCGGATGCGTTTTTGGCGTATGCGGCGATCGTGCCCGAGTACTGCCGCCTCGAGGGGATGCTCGTCAAGGGCATCGTCTGAGCGGCGCTCGGTCCCACCCGCTGCACGCACGAACGCTGGAACGAAATGTGCACGAATATCAGTGCGACCTTGGATACGCTTGCCGCTTGCTTTTTTTTATCTTATCCTTCCGCTTTTTATCTCATTCTTCGCCGCTTTCCCTTGTTGTTTACTGCATATCGCATCCACATACCGACCGATTGGGCCTTTTTGCTTTTCTTCTTCTTTGCTTTTTCGAATCGCCTTCCTTGTTACACTTCAGTCCTCCTTGTGTAAAAGTATCTATTCGGGACGCGCGGCCTTGCTATGGCTGGCATGTATAGCTTACGCTACGTAGGCCCGCCCCGTCCTTTCCATAATCTTAAAATATACCAGTATAACCCGTTCAAAGTGGAGGGGGAGATAAGAAAGTTGGGGACGGGGACGGGGACGCGCCCTCGGTGCCCCCGGCGGGTCCTTTTTTTTTTCGCCGCGTTGTACTTCCGGCCGACGGAAAGGGTTATGCGGCCGAATGTCGTCAGCGTGAAAGGACGCAGGTGCCACGGCGCGCGAACACCCACGTCGCTGCGCCTTGCGTCGCCAGAGACGCTGCGCGCGTCGAGCTCTATGCCGCGACGTCCGCGGGCCAGTTGCGCAGCGTCAGGATGGTCTGGCAAGGGTCGCGAGACAGCGAGGCGAAGGCATAACCCGAGCGGGGCGCGGGAGGCCCTGCTCCCGGAAGTCGGCGAACGGCAGGGCCGGAGGGAGCGCAGCGCGCGGAGACGTGGACGTTATTTGACATTGCGCGGAGGTTGTGAAGCGTCGGTGGGACGAGCGCGGGCCGGACGGGCTGGAGGCGCAGGAAGTGGGTCAGGTTTCTGGGGACGCCGACGGTCTCCCTTCTTGAAAATACGCGCAGGCGGTCAAAGTGCTGGTATCTGGCATGCGCACAGTTTTACAGTGGGAAGAGAGGAGCAGTCGGCGGGAGAATGGGAGGGACTATGACATGCAACAACGAAATTAAACCAACAACGGGTATGCAGTGAGACTGGGCGTGCCTTGACGAGTTCAATAGTAAATGAAGAGTCTGGAAAGGTATAATTACAAATGATATTGCAAGTGCTTCTCGAAATACAGAGCTATTAAGACGAAGGCGGCCGTACGGGCCCGCAATTTCATACCTGCTCCATGGTCGTCGGTGCCGTCCTTGGGAAACCGGTATTGTCTCCTTTTCCGGCCCAATTCTTCATGAACTCGGCCTCGGCCTAGTCTCTCTAGACAGACGCTACAACGTAAACACGCTCGTTCCTCGCTCGTTGTAGTCTGTTAGTTACCGCGTCAAATAAGCGGCTTCCCATCTTATTATGTAATGATGGACGATGCACGACCACACAACTCATTTATTTCACGCGTCTTGTGCTTGTCTTGCGCCATTCAACACGAATTTTGAGACTGCTTGAGTTTAAATAGTTCTCAATGCTCTGTCAATCCCGGGCGAACCTTTTTCCAAGTCCCCTTGACATTTCGTAAGAATTCCTCGGCAAAGCCCGAGGTCAACCTCCTATTCGACGTTCTTCAGGAAATTTGGGAGCGGGGTGTGTTCTCACCATTTTTGATATATATAAATTGATTTAATGCCCCATCGGACGGCCCAATCAAGTTTCGTCGCGTCCGAACGCGTGAAGTCGCGTCGAAGGAGGGAGCACGTGGTTTCCCAAAACGGATGCTTATATAATAACCCTGGCAGCCTACTGTGATGGCGCGGTAACCACAGGACTAGCCTCGGCCTCGATAGCAAAGCGCACATCGGCGTGCGAAATACCATACTTTCGAGGTGTCGACGCAGCTTGCTGATCAGGAGCAGTGACGCTATATTGGAATCCAGATTCAGCTTCATTCGGAGCCCTGCCTGCGGGTATGTCAGCGGTCTGCTGGACATTTCATAAAACAGACTCACGACAGCGTTGGGTGGTGGTGCGGGGATCAGGGCGATAACGGAAAAAGTCGCGTGCGGAGGAATAGTCATGGGAGTTGTAGATGTGATTCAAGGGCGGCTGGCCCTTGAGAGGGCTGCTCGGATCAACAGTGTCGGCAGCAATGGGCGAAATGGCCCAGCCATTCAATATGAGCGGCTTGACATATGTTTCGAGGTCGCCCTCGGTGATCGAGGGCGGGGGGAAGGGTGGGGCGGCCGGTGGGGAAGGGAGCGGTGCAGTTACGATTGGAAGAAATATACGGGGTGTGCGAGGCTGGCGAGGCTTTTTCACTGCGTTCAGCCGGCCCTTAGACCACGTTCGGGTCTAAGCGGCTGGGCAGACTGCCGCGGAGTTACGCCCGGCTAGACGCCCACGTGCGTCTAGATAAACCAGACCGCCCGCGCCGAGCCGCGTTTAGCCGGCCACACCTGGCCCCATCCGTCTCGACGCCTGGCGTCTATATCCATGCTGCCTACATAGCTGCCTCGAAACACAGAATTTTATCTAGAGAGCACCCAAATCACAAAGCTTAATCATCGGCGAGAGCATAAATTAGCCGAGAACACATGTGCAGGGTAGGGCGCTCCCTCGACGCGCACGCGGCTAGTCAGTAAAGCATACATAGACGAGTCGGTCGAGGAAGGCTCGGTCGGTGTGCGTGCCGCTAGCCGACATCAGGTCTCGGCGGCGCCTAGATGGCCCAGACCATCATGATCTGGCCGGCTAAACCGAAATAGAACTTGATAGCCGACTCTGCGTGCCGCTAGAACAGGCCGGGTCTAAGGCCCGGCTGAACGCAGTGTTTAGCCTGCGCGAGAGCTTGCGCAGCATCATACGATGTGACGTGTAATGTTGGCGCCACGTTTCCGGCAGGAGCAGCGGGGCAGATGTTTTCGTATCCTGTCTCGAGCTCAAGGGCCTGGCGGATTATGCTCCGAGTGACACCGCCCGGTGAACGCAGAAAGATTTGGGTCTCGAGGTTGGGGGGTAGCTCGATCTGAGGAAGGTCAGGAGAAATGTATGAATCATAGAAACACAACTTACACCACACAACTTGCTTCGCGTGTATTCACACAACGCGCCCAATTCCTTGGGAGACGGGACCACGAACCTTCTCCACAGGAACGAGGGACCGTGTTTGGGGCTTCCTTCAATTGTGCGACTGAATGAAAATGCCCAACCATATTTGTACAAGGCCCCGAGGTACTGCGTAAAATCGGACTGCATGAGCGATGCCGTGGACGCCTCGGGCGTGGCTGGGAGAGGTGGTTATAATAAGAGTGCATGAGTTGGATCTGATGAACTGCCCTGGCGAGCCCTTGCCTTCGCCTTAGCTGCTATGTGAAAGTATGATTCGGTAGCGCAAAAATTGGGCAGCCAGGATCACGTTTAAAGTGTTACCATGGCGAAATCTTCTCTTGCCAGTAGATGCCTACGGGGAAATATTAATCGGCGAAGCATAAAGTTGGGCAGTCGAAGTGACCTTTGAAATGCTGCCCTGGGGAGCTCTCGCCTTCGCAGTAGCAGCCTAAGGGGAAATATCAGTCGGCGAAGAACTTTGGTCAGCCGGGAGCACCTTTGAAGTGTTATCCTGAGGATCTCCTGCCTTTTCAGTAGCTGCCTACAGGGAAATACGGGTCGGTGACACGTGAAATTATTATTGGGAAGCTGGATCACCTCTAGAGACGATGTAGCCGGCCCATCCACGGCTTTTCAGAGGGATTCCGGCACGAATGACGGGTGCTGCAAGCGCGCGGACGTGGCGCAGCATGAAGAGAAGAACCTTGGCGTTTGATTGGCACCGCCACTGATATGATCAGCGTTGCGACCCCTATCTGTTGCAAGACGCGAGGATTCCTCTCTCGGGTGCTAGATTCTGTCTTCAAATTTGCAGAGAAATTGCCACTTGCCACTTCAAGGATCCATGAGGCAAGGAAAATAACATTACAGAGATCTTTTTGTCCGACATGTATCTTAAAATTGCGTGCCTATTCTTCCCTACTAACTGGAGTAGTAGCTGCTAGCTTCGTATATTTGAACACCTACTTACCGATCGCGCTGTCCGCCTTTTTTTCTTTCAAATCTTCCCTGCGTTACCTCGTAAAAATATCTATTCGGGAAAACCTTGATAGTTATGCTAGGATGACCCGCTGAGGAGAGGTAAAAGTTGGGGAAGGGGAGAAAATGTACGGAACACCCGCCTGTGCCCCACGACAGACTTTGCAGCACTAGACTCGAACACACCCGGACGCCAACACCTGAAGTTTGATGCCAGTCGCTCAAACTGTCATCGAAATTCTTCTTGGCGAAAAACGTGACTGGTTCGAGTCTATTGCAGCACCGCGCTCGGTCCTTTTCTGTGGCCGAATATCGGTGTCAGGGCGAAAGAGCTCAGGTGCGAGAGGTCCTCCTCGACACAGGATAAGGTGCCGCGGGCGCAGAAAGCCCACGTTCCTGAGCCTTCATCGCAATAGACATTGCGCCCGTCGAGCTTGATGTCGCGACGTCTGCGGCCTTGGTGCGCAGCGAGGCAAGGCGGCGAGGCGAAGGTATAACCCGAGGGGCGCACGAGCCAGCGCAGTGAGGTGCGGAAGGAGGCGCTGTTGCCGGAGGTCGGCGGATTGCAGGGCTGTCGGAGGGAACACTCGCTATCGAAACCGAAGTGTCCCAGTGCGGCGTGCGCGAGGCGATATAAATTTTCGCGAATGGCTCCGGAGCGCGGGACGATGAGTCGCGATCCGATGTACCAAAGTTCGTGGTCGTTTGCGCAATCCAGCAATGCTCCCGGAGACGGTAGACCGCGATGAATTTATCGCACCAAGGATCAGCAGCGTACCCAGAGCGGATGGAATCGATGATTTTGCCGTTGATCTTGATTTTCATCATGGAGCAGATCGAGTCGAACGATGGCATGGCATCGGCGTGAGGAGGATGTATACAACTCGGAGTCCGCGCGGGACAACACACCCCGTGGAATGAAGAATCAATAGAAGGCAGAACACAGCGGCAACCGCGGTCAACTCCTCCTCATCCTTGACTAGTGCCAGCGCGATGTGCTCCGCCTCAGAAGAGTCCATGAAGTCTCGAAAGAGCGTCTGCGACCGAATTGTCTTCGCCCTTGGCGTAAATGATGCGACAGTTGAATTGGGATAGAAATTCCTTCCATTGTGCCTGTCTGCGCAACAGATCCCGCTGTGTTGCAAAGTTTTCGAGTGTCCTGTAGTCGGTGTAGATGTAGACGGGGCAGCCGATCAAGTCCGAGCGCCAGCGGCGCAGAGCACGAATTATGGCAAGGAGTTCCTTCTCATGCACAGGGTAGTTCAGTTCAGCACCCTTGAAGGTCATCGAGTCGAAGGCGACCGGTCGAGCGATCTCCCAAGTAGGACCGTAGGCCAACCGAATGACGATTGCTTGCATCAGCTGTCACAAAGATCTTGTTATCTCCCCTATCCTGGTGGTCAATAGTAGTGAGGCAGTCCTTGCTCACGACTATCTGTTTTATAGCGCGAAAGGCCTCCTTATGTGCAGTATCCCAAGTGGGGAAGCACTTTTTCTTTTTTCTTTCTTTTGACTCAATGTTATTTGGCCTCTACTGCGCACAGTACGGTAACCATACCTCTACACTATTTTAGATATGTACTTGGGGATGATGGCTGTGGCACGACCGGCAAACTCGTACTTTAGTACTTATTTTTTTCTTCTTTTATTTGTCGTACCAAAGAAGGAATTAGGGTTCTACTCTATGTTTATTTTTGGTATTCATTCTGAACGGACTTGGCAATTCAAGTTCTGTCTGATGAGGAAAAACAATGCGACATTGGCACGATGATGCCGTCCGCACCCAGAACACCGAGCATAGTACATGCATTGAGGTAACAGTAAATATTTAATTAGACCTGTAACTGATTACGAGTCCTAAAAATTGTGTCAGCAATTTGGACTCGTTCTTGTCAATCGATTCTCCGCCATAATTTTGCCAGAATTCAGTGCGTTTTCCTTGAAGTTGTCGTTATTTGTTGTCTTTTTGATCCACGTGCTACATTTATCATCTTCTCTTTCGACCGGGGTGATTCAGTGCGTTTTCCCTGCACACGTGCTTCTTTTGTCATCGTGATTTGTTCTCTAATATCTCATCATTTTGGTCGGGGTGATTCAGTGCGTTTCCCTTGCGCACGTGTTGCTTTTTTCTTCTTCTTCCCCTCTCGCTCCTTCAGTAGGTTCGGAGCAAGCCTATCTCTGGTCCGGCAAGCCGGACAATCTCGGAGAGAGGCTTGCCACAAACTCCGAAAAAAAGAGGATATGTTCTGGGTTCAAATATCTCCTTCATCTCCTGCTCAAATTACTTCATCCATGTTGGTAATATGTTCATTCGATCAATGTCTGTCTACAAGAAGTGTCCGTTTATTATTTGGTGCAGGCAGCCCTTTGCCAACACCAATTTTGATGAACCTGGTCCCGGTCAATTTGGAGACAGACAAAAAATATTCCAGCTGAATTTCAGGATTCTTATGGCCTCGATGAAATCCAAGGGGTCTCGGGAGAAGATGGTCTAGCCAAACATAATCGAGAAAGTCGTTGATTCGTCTGCTAAACTCACTTTTGTCCGTGCGATCAGGTACACTGACATTGTGATGAGCCGCATCCATTGGCGGCCGCGGGATGTCACAAATGATGCGCAAAACTAGAAAACATTTGTCGAGCATAAAAAGGTTGTTCTTTGGCATAAAATGTGGATGAAGGCTCCAAACAGACTAGAATCAGCTAATGGAGATTTTTGTCTCCTCAGATTATGTCCAGGTCCAAAGCCTAGTCTGATGTGAATCAATCTTTAGGGACCATCTTTTCTACAAGCACATGCTGCAAGCAGTACCGGGGACCAACACTTGCAGGGGGCAAATTCTGAGGCTGCAGGTTCATTAGGGGTAGTCAGAGTAGAAGAAAATGGGTGGATTATGGGTTTGGATTATGGAGGGATTCTCGATTTATTCGAGCGTGGGATAATCGCGTTAATCCATAATCCTTCATAATCCCATAATCTCCTCTGGAGGAGATTATGCAAGGATTATGATTATGGCCGTGATTATAGTGGATTATGGCCGTCGTGGATTAATTACATCGGGATAATCTTGGCGCCATAATCCCGAACATTTGGGGCAGTCAGAATTGAATGTGATTATGCGAGGATTATGCGTGATTATGGCTTTTATTTAAATCCATAATCACACCGTAATCCTTCCTTTAATCCCTCCATAATCCCTCCATAATCCTCTACTCTGACTGCCCTTATTGTTCGGGCTATTATGAACAAATGGTCACAGATGACCGGATGGTTTGGCGCGCTTTCTGTTGCAAGAGAATACGCCAAACACATCCCCATTTTTACGGAGTTTGAGCAAGCCCCTTCTCAGAAGGCACCGCGGAGCACGTGCTGTCATGTGATCTGAGAAGGCGGCTTGTTCCGAACCTACTCCTTCAGTGTGTTTACTCTGCGCACATGTTCTTCTTCGTCATTCCCCCCCCTTCATTCGTTGTATAATGGGATGGTGGCACTTAAAATCACGACGTCCATGAACCAGAAAGCATAGAACACCGTTTTGGGCAGGATATTATGGCATCAATTTAATACAGTGGTTGCGTCAGAAAGATCAAACTCCATTGGACGCGCATATGAGAACGGCTTTGGAGAACATGCAATATGCAGCCTGTACCCTCGATGACATAGCATTTTTACGAAGCCACGTGGCCAGCAACCGGCCAGACCGTCTGCACCTTGATACAGAGGATTACCGCAACGTGTCTATGATCACAGCATTGAACATCCACAAAGACACAATAAACAAGCTGGGCATGGAACACTTCGCAGCTGACACCGGGCAAGACCTGGTAGACTTCTATAGTGTGGACAAGTTGAGTGAACGAGCAGTTGACAGACACAAATGATCAGGGTGCAAACAAGCATGCTTCAGAGCTCTGGGACCGAAGCTACAAGATGCACTCCGGAAAGCCATGCCATCTACCACCTCTGACCACATCCCCGGTCAACTATGCCTGTGTGTCAATATGCCTGTTATGATAAAAGCCAACGACACAACCGAGTTGTGTATAACCAAGGGACAAGAAGCTATAATAGTGGGATGGGACTCCTCTGTCGGACCTCAAGGGCAGCTAATCTTAGACACACTATTTGTGAAGTTAGTCAAACCTCCGAGAGATGTCCAGATTGCAGACTTACCGATTAATGTAGTGTCAGCACAGCGGCTCATCAGGTTCTCGAAACACGACTGAGGCAACTGGACGAGGGAAAAGCAGAGTTGAAGGGGACAAGCAAACAAGCAGCTGGAGTATAGACCAGAATAGTATAGAGAATAGTAGAATAATACAGGGTTTATATAAAAGTGCCAAGGGATTTATAGGGGACGTCGCACATCTTTCCTAACCTTCTGGTCGTTCGCCTTGTTGCTATGCTGTCGTGATACCACATCATCCCTTCCTTGTCTACCACGACGCTCGTGAAGTGTGCGGCACTTGCGGAATGGTATATTAGTCCTCTCAACTGCAACTTTGAGGTCTGTTGTGCACAACTGAAGGTTAGTTTCTCATCCATTAGGATATTATCTAAACCTATGCCAATAATCATTATTTCAGGCACTGCATTCACTGTCGTTGTCCACCTCATCTTTGTCTCAGAACCCCGTTCACGGCACGGCACGCAATGTGTCGAAAGATAACGGTTGAAATGATCTTGAAACCACTGTTTGAGTGACATGCCATGTGTATAGGTTGCTCTCAGCCTGTCCGATGGTGTAATGTCGATATACTGACCAAAGGTGTCAGTTACACCAGACAAGCAGTAACCGCACTGTTCGCAGTATGATATCGCATTTCCATAGCTTCTGCAGTCCCTCATATGCATGAACAACGGATCCAGTCTGATTTTTCTAGGACCTAAAGGGAAGGCTTCTGGGTTTTGGAAGTGTAACAAGCGGTGCACCGCGTCTCTGCTGTTCAGGTGGGTCGGGCTGTTCTGTCATCGATAGACCCACACCCCTAATAATATGCTGCTTCGTATCAGGTGCTGTGTCCATCCAGCTGGATCGTCTCTCCATATATGAGCCATGCTGGTGAAGAAAGCATCGTAGGCGCAGCTGTGGTTCATGCTATCCCAGATCAAACCGATTGGACTTGTAGCAAGGATATGTTGGTCGATAGGTGGTGTGTCGTCAGCCTTCCGTGCTTTGCATGTGCCGAGAGTCTTGGCTTTTTTGGATTCATCAACACGGCCGTCATTTACTGCCTTACGTTTGTCCGGAGATTTTGTACTGTTCTTAATGGTTGGAATCCATGGTCCGTACTCTGGGTACTGGCATTGTGGGAATAAAATTGATTTCAATTAATATTTGAACGCGAGACAAGTTGAGAAGTTCGAGAGAGCTAATCAAGTGCAAGTTACAAGTTACCAGTACGCGCGAACAAGTTGAACATCGGATTTCTGTGGAGCTGTAACCTTCGTCGTTACTTTGCCATAAGTTTATCAAGCCCGTTACCAGAATATAAGTGCCAGACAAAATCCTATTGATCTTAAGATCACCTTGGAAGTAATTCCAAACCCCTGTTGCCCCAATCCTACTTTCCTTACCCTCTGAGGTCGCGTCAAGTGCCTAGAACGGTCTGGTTGTCCCAAAAAAATCACCTTTAGCTAAAAACCGCTTTTGCGTTGTAAAGTCCCAAATTGCCACTGCCTAATACCTGGTAGGAACCCCGAACTTGCGCGTTTGATAGTTTGAGTTGTTGTGTGTTGTTGGTGTTGTTGGTTGTTCACTTTTGTGCTCAGCTTCCACACTTTATTTCACCAGTGGTTCAATAGTCAGCGTTTCATCGGGCTTGGGCCTCCTCCGTAAGAGTACCCTGCCTTTCCGGCGCGCTCACTCAAAGGTTCTTTCCCAGCGCTGCTTATAACTCCAATCTACGTCCAGCGACCCCTAGCACCGTCCGCGCTCAACGTGGCGGCATGGGACGTTCCACTTCTCTCAATTTTGTACCTCAGATACAGAACCATTCCACATATGAAGATACCACTTCCTTGAATACAAACACACCAACTCCAGCAAATCGATATCGTGCTCCGTCAAGGGCCACTCAATTTGGGGTACCCTATGTAGCCCCCACTGCTGACGATCGTCTCGACAGACTCCTCGAGATGGTTGAAACTCTAGTTCACGACACACGCGAGCTCAAGGAGGAGACTCGAGACCTGAAGCAACGTGTAGGCTCCCTCGAAGCGACCACTGCCAATTCCACATCCAGGCCGCGTAGAGGAGTCGCAGCCCAGCGTGGGAGGGTCCCCAAGCCCAAGACGAGGTCCCAGCGGAACCGTTCTACTGCCACTGCGCCGACGACTCCGACGATTCCAGTATCGACCCATCTTTGCGTGACGGCTCCCCCAGCGAGTTTCCCACAGACACGGACACAGAGGTTACGGATCTCGAGGCGGGCGGCGGTGAGGAGAACACTGGTGAGCTTCCGCCCAATGAAAAGACGGTGCTTCAGGTGCGTAGTATCTGTGAAATCAATATCCTTCGCTGCTGACCCCGCCGCCGAAGGCGTATGTAACGAAGGCCTTTCGCCGTATCTGCAATGTCAAGGGAAACGAATGGCCGGATCCATCGTTCATTCGCACCAACCCCATCACACAGGAGACGTACCCGACGCCGTTCTTCCCGTTTGATGCTTCGGATGCGCGCAATGCCAGAATCTGTCGAATCGTTGCTGAACAAGTTATCAATGAATTGGCTGTAAGTTTATTGCCCATGCACGGAACAAGACCTGAGTTATTTGCAGAAGCCGGAGCGTTGGCCCAAGGGCCTCAAGCATCACCCAGATGCTGAGGTCATCGAACAGATGCCGAAGAGATCTTTCGTCGTCTTGAAACAAGGGTGGGCTAAAACTCAGAATCAAGAAGCAGCGTTGACAGCAGAGGTCAACGATCGTTCACACTGGCAGCGACAGTAGCGTGTTCGGGTATGTCCGTCTCCTTTACCCTTCTAATTATTCACCATGCCGCAGAAATCCGAGAACGTTTTGAAGTTGGCGGACGAGTACGTGGCCGAGCACAATATTGATATCGTGTTCTTGCAGAACCTCCTTGATGCGGAATTCTTCTCCGACGAAGCATCGGGACCAGAGGACGAGACGAACGAGACCGCTGCGGCATGGAAGGTTCGGATGGCGGCCCTCCTGCAGATGCCACTGGACCCCAGCGCGTTGGAGAAAATCCACTTCTTGGAAGTGTTGGCACCTGCCTGGCGCACCGATCTCGTAAGCTGTGCCGAACATTTGCTTCTATTTTTGGAAAGGGAACGTTTCAGTACTCCGATGTCATTCACAAGTTTCAACAGCTCTGGTACGACAGCCTGTCCGAGAGGCAGAAAGTAGCCATCAAGTACCACCGCGTGCATACCAATCGCACTTCGCCGCGTATCCCCGCTTACGCGCCATATAATTTTGGGATATCGGAGGAGTGGTTGAAGCAGAATAGACTCGACCGCGGAAAGCGTAACCTCCTCAAGACATGGGGCAAGTATCCTGAGCCGGAAGATTCGGGTTTCGCACACTGGGTAACTTCTCAGGAGGGCCAGAGAAATTGAATGAGATGATTGTAGTCGCAACCAAATGATTCATTCTATTGTACATGTTCACGCAGTAGTCCAAGGTAGTTGTAGTGGGTATTCCATTTCTATTCGTTGGTGGTATCACCCATTCCATATCCTGCGAGTGAAGTCAGGTACTTTCAACGTAGTCAGAATCAACAATTTAATCAATAATCAAAGGCCGTCCAACATACTCGGTCCATGGTGGTAGAAATCCATATCGGAGGGTCGGTGAACTTGATGTTGCCAAGAGCAGCCTGGCACTGAATATCTGAGAACGGGATGACAAATGGGGGGCAGTCGACAGCGGGATCATTTGGGTGCACATAGACGTTGTATTGCCAGGTGTCGACACCCAGCTCCGGGCTGGCAAATATCAGTTTTGAGGCGGAGAATCACGCGGAAATCACTCACAAGTCACTCCAAATAAATTTCCCGTCGTCCAGGGGCGTAAGATCTGAGCGCTTCAACCACCTGATGAAGGCTAGTAGGGCATCTTTGGACGCGGGTATACCGGGTTGGTCGTGTCGGAATATAACCTGTATCACTCCCACGTATGCCTCCCCGCGGAATTGGACCTGAATAATTGATGACTTGCGGGAGCCACCCCTTGAATATGTGGTCGATTTGATTCTGCGGCCGTCCAGAAGAGCGTAGTGGTATGTTTCGATGGATGGGCCGAGTACGGTCGTGGTTGACCTCGCTTGCAATTTTGCGAGAGGTAAATGGACAGTCGGGCTGTCCTTGTTGTAATAGTTCACAAGGCCAAATCGCAGGATGTCATCCTCAATTAATGCTGCTCGTTGTGCGACGCTGCCAGGTAAAACCCGGCACATCGTGCGTTCTGTATCAAATACCTTATCAGCCCCTCGACTAGATGTGCTCGCGTGCAAGCTCTTACCATGAGCGGCAGCATCTTGAATGGTACCTAGCGTCTCCACATTCTGACCAGTCCCGAACAGAAGCTTGATGAATTTGTGCTCTAATTGTAGGGAGAGTGGAACATCTGAACCCGATGTCTCCTCGAGAATTCGGTTCAACTGGTGTAAGTACGGATTAATTCAGGGTATGTCTTTCATGAACAAGTTAACGCACCAGCCCATCTAACTGAGCTGTGCGATGAAACTCTCGCATCATTGATACCTCGAGAAGCCCACCGGACCAATTGTTACTATTGAGATTTTTTAAGACTTTGTTGAGCCGTTCAGTGAGAAACGCCCAGAAACTACACAGTGGGCCATAGTCGATGACTTGATCTGCGACGTGGACAGCCCAGTGATGATTGGGTTTCATTTCGTCCATTCCATACAACTGGTAAGGCTCCATGAGACCCATGAAAATGCGCTCGAGTAAAGAGGCGCACACCTTTGAAAAAGTCAAGAGATATTCTTGCAGCAGCACTTTCGCTCGTTCCAAACCGTTATCTGATATCGAACTACCCACTAGAATTTTCAACGCAGTGGCGAAACGGAGGAAGTTGACATCCTCGCCCTGTTGCATGCGCCGGACAGGTTCCTTGGGAGGAGTCGGCGGATCCTTGGTTTTCTTGCTTCGAGCCCATGTGTAACGGTCCGTTCCCACTATACCTATCTTTTTCAACCACCATCACTCCATCACCTATCCCATCACTCCCTTCCGTTTTATACTTGCCTTATCTTGTCTCGCATCGCTATGCGATCGCTCCACTCTCCCTTTCCAGACTTATTCGATCGCCTACTCGATCACCCTTTAAATACCTTGTTTGTACGTAGATGCACTTTGGTCAATACTACTTACTCGACTTCTTACCGTTGGAACCGACCACCCAACAACCTCTGATCTGAACACCCGTGTGCCGAGAATCGACGTCGACTCCCTAGCCGACACCGCCTCGTCACATCTTTTGAAGTCCTAGCTTCACCGTCGGCGTCTTCTTGGTTACCCCTAGGCTTGATCTCCCTGGACCACCATCTTTCTGCGACTACAACCCCAACCAAAGTACACTTACCATGGACTCTAACAAGGTTTATTCTACCCGCGCTCGGACTAGGTCTGGCGCTGCGCCTCCCCCACCGCCCCTATTCGACACCCAACCTACTGGCGCGCTCGAATCTGGGGACTCTGCTGTGGAGGCTATCGCTAACGCGATGAAACCCAGCTACGCTTCGGCGGTAGCGGGTTTGGCTGGCGCCTCGCGCGCTGGCAACAACTCTCCGGAGTTGCCCTCGTTTTCGGACGAGGTGATTGGCAGCGACTACGGGCTCGGCCCCACATCGTTCGAGCATGAGGACGGTGGGGAATGGACCCCCGTCACTCGCAAGACGTCTCACTCGCATCGCAAGCGGAGCACCAGCAGAGGAAAGTATACCCCTAATAATAATAATTCTGCGAATGTTTCCGATAGTGAATCTACTATTGAGGTTGCCACGGACTCACTGAGTCAAGACGAGCTGGCCCAACTGGTCCGCCGCCACGAAGCCTTCACCGCGCAGTTGCGGGCGAATCCCCTTAGCAATGCCAGGACCCCTGTCGTTGCTAACAGTCAGGAGATCGGAGCGGGCAGTGTCAATACGACCCTGGCCCCTTCCCCGGTTCCTGAACGCGCTGACGAGCGTGTGAACACTCACACATCGTCCCCGAAGTCATATCGGGCGACCGTGGAGGAAGTGGAGGACGAGGGAGATACCCCCTCTGTCTCAGTCGTGCAGCGGCCGCAAATTCAATTTGCGCCGCAGCCTGAAGCTGGTCCGTCCAAGGCCAAAGGCAAAGGCGTAGACCCGCGGAACTGGGGAGCGATTGAGTCGCTCCAGCAGTTCACTGAGCAAGACCTGCTGCAGCAGCAGGAAATGCTCGCTAATTACGCGGAGATTAACCGCGTGATGAAGAATGAAGAGGTCAGCGCACCTCCCGAATTCTTTACCAGCACTTCAGTGGGTAGGTCTTCTTCGAAATCACGCAAGAAGCATTCTAGAAGCCCTAAAACGAGGAAAGATAAGCCGGCGGAGGTGGAAAAGCCCACCTCAGTTGAACCTCCGGTGGCGCCTCGCGAGCAGGTTCAATTTTCAACTGTTGAGCCTGACTCCAACGTGTCGGATTGAATGGCCGTAGGCGGCCTCGATTCGAACTCCAAGGCGGAGTCGTCCCTCCAGGAGATGATCTCCCAGCTGACCCAGAAAATTGGTGAGCTGGAGATCCGTCAGCGTAAGAGCGAGGCACCTACTGAGGATAAATCCAAGCATAAGGTGCCGCGCGCCGAAGCACGCAACACAGCCGCACCTCGGGAGTCTACTCCTGGACGAGCGGCTGCCGAGAGCTTCTTCCGTCGAGCTCTGCAGGGTGCCCCGTCAGACTCGCGGAAGGGGAAGTCCCCGCGATCCGATGCCGCCAGCGATCCGGACGACAGTTCGAGCTCCTCAAGCTCGGACTCCAGTTCCGACTCGTCTGATGACGACCATACGGGAGCATCGCGACGGGCTTCTAGCCCGCGACTTTCGTCGAAGCGCAAGCGCGGACATGGCCGCAAGCAGTGCATGCTACTCAAGCCGATTCCTCCTTCGAGGTACAACGGCGAGCCTGACTCGAACACCATTGAGCGTTTCGCGAGAGAGGCTAAGACTTACGTGGAAATGGGGCGCGTTGAGAAGGCCAATCAGGTCTATTTCATAGCGTATTACCTTGATGGCAAGGCGTTAGATTTTTATAATCAAATTGTTTTGCGCGATCGTTCCGCACCGTGGACTCTCAAGCGGTTCCTTATTGAACTTTTGAGTTTTGCTTCCCTGTGGAATTCCGCAATAGCTAGCGTAAGCGCTTGAACCGTTGCTTCCAAAATGGTCAACGCGTTGCGGAGCATGTAGCTGAATGGGGTCTTATCTATAATACGATTGGCTTGCCGGATGATCAGGAGAAAGTGGTGAAGCTGTTTAACAGTTTTACATACCCAATTCAGGCCGAAATCCGTCGTAAGGACTTGGATCCTGAAGAGGACTCCTGGGACGACAGCATCAAGGCGGCCGAGAAGGCCGAGATCCTTGTTGATCTCGATGCTCGGAATCGTCCCAATGGCAGCGGCACGTCTCGCCGCCAGGAACCTCCTGCGCAACAGCCGAGGCACCAGCCCTCGTCTCATCCTTCGCATGGAGGATTCCGTGGTCGCGGTCGCGGCCGTGGAGGGTGTTCGTTCTCTTTGCGGCGCGACGATAACTCGCGTCCGTGGGGAGAAACTATGCGGACCTCGTCCGCTGGATTGCCTGCGAAAAGCGAACGTAAGTATGAGTCTTTGACTCCGCAGAAAAAGAATGAAATGCTGGCCAAGGGCCTTTGTTTCAACTGCGGCGAACCGGGACACTTGTCTCGTAACTGCCCTAAGAGTCAGTCAGTTCCCTCCAACCGGAAGGGTAAACCGCCTGGGTTTGCAACTCACGCGGTCCACTTCCAGTCGGACTCGACTCGCGACGCGTTGGACGAATCCACGCAGGTGCAGGAGACTTTGCACGTTGGTGCGATTCATTTCGAGTTAGGTGAAGTCGCGGAGGGCGGGGAACCCATGGATAATTTTTCAGACGGTTCCGCTGAACCTCCCACGTTAGAAACATCGAACACGGACTCTACAGAGCCTTGGTTAACAGCTACCGACGCAAGTCTTTACGGTTCGACTAACCTGAGTGACTCAGATTGGGAACGGCTAGCAGAATCTGCGCCTCTTAACCGGATCCGCAACGTTCTGGACTATCCCCCACGCGATTGTGGCAGGTCGAAATGTAGACGCTGCAAGCGCCGTCTACCTCATAATCCCATTGGGGATGTCTACGCTCTCCAAGTGGATGCGATGCTCCATGAGGCACAGCCTTACCCGGGAGATACTCCACGGAATACTGCCGAGCGCCGGTTCCTGGTGTACGCAGTATCAGAAACTGAGTACGTCGTTATGGACAACGAACGGAACCGGGATGACGAACTTATCCTGGAAGCCTCGCGCCTCCATGACCCCGATGTCATCCCTTCGCAATGGTACGCGGAGGAGTGTGCCAAAGAATTGGGCTTAGACCCATCCGAAGTCCCGGATAACGATTACTGTTATTCCATGGGAGAGCGGCAGGATGTGCACCGCGGTGCTGCTGTCCTGATGCTCCAGAGGCACGAGATGCGTGTCGGGAACCTGCCCGAATGCGATTATATTCGGGTGGACTGTGAAGAGTCTAGTTCGAACTATATCGTAACAAACGTACGGGAAAATCGACGCTTCCGTCTTCCTGCGCGTTTAATGGACAACAGGGATTTTGATCTCACTCACTGGTATGACGAGGCCTTTGTTTACGATGACCTTGGCATAGATGCGGCGTGGAGACGGTCCCGCGGGATAGCATCGTCTGACACAGGCAGCGATGATTCTGGTTGGTCTAGTGAGTTCATTCAACCTGGTTCAACCGGGCCGTCCAGCATTGGTGATCTAGACAGTGAACATGGGTCCATGCCTTCCCTGCAGAGCGTGCCGCCGACTGAGCCTTCTGAGACTGACTCTAGGCCGTCCCTGCGGGATGTAAGCGACTCTTCTGATGCGGGGTCGGATGACTCTGACTCGGATTCGGACAGCCTGCCACGCTTTAGCCGCTTCCTGTATGAATTAGACTCGAACGAATCGGATGAAGATGAGTTTAATTATCATCTACCGGGCATGCCGGATGAGACATTCGAAGACCGTCTTCGCACTTGGGCCCGCACAACCCAAGCAAGCACTAGCAGTGCGGAGCAGGCACACAGATTCCGCAGGACGCACCGACTTGGTGACGTCTTGGGAGCAACGGCTGCGGCCTTGCTGAAATTCTTCCAACCATACCCCGGGGATGAGTTAGTTCCCTGGGGAGATGACTGGCGCGAAGTTACGCGCTTCTCGGTGGAACGTGCTGACAAATTCAGCTACTCCATCAGAGACGCGTACTCACCAGGCGTTGCCACGCCGCTGATGATCGAAAATCTCAGGCACGCGGATTGGAACATGCTGGCCTGGTACGCGAAGCTTCGTGCCCATATGCACGGGATTCCGTACATGGAGGCACTGCCTATCCACCGATTTCCCATCGAGGAGCTGCTGGGAGATGCCATTCAGCAGTATTTCCGTGACATAGGACACGACATACCGATGTTCACGGGAGTAGCGGTTGCCAGGATTCCTGTTGAACCCGATGATACCTCTGAGTGTGAGAATTCGTTTGGTGAACCAGACGAATACCTCATCTCCGTTCCTGTGGGTGAAGGTATTCTTCACGAGCAGGTTTCAGAGGCGACTCTGATGAACCCGCACTTGGACCTGGTAGGCTGGGTATTGAAGTGTCAGCTTAAGTATCTCCGGCATCAGCGTGACGCGCGAGACCGAGGTGCACGTAGCGTAGCCATGGAGTACCTCGGGAATTTATTCGACTTGCCAAAGCCCGATCTGGAGGGCGAGTTCTTGCTGTACTGCAGAGGGGTTCAGATTCCCGCGGATAGCGTGAAGGGACTCGCCCGTACCGCGTCTGCCCCGCGACTAACAAACTGCGTGGTTGCGCGACCGCTCGTTATTGTGGTAAGCGTGAACGGAAAGCCAGCGCATGCCTTGGTTGATTCTGGTTCTCTTGGGGACCTAATCTCCACTTCACTCGCGGATCAGCTTCGAGTGAAGCGGAAGGAGCTTGAAGATCCTATAACACTGCAGTTAGCTGTACAGGGATCGCGTTCGAAAATCAACCATTCAACGAACGTAGAGTTTAAATACCAGGATATCTCCGAGGAGCGCAGCTTCTTCATCGCGAACTTGAGCGGCTACGATATGATCCTGGGTACGGCGTGGCTGTTCCAACATAAGGTGAGCATAGGTTTAAATCTGGCTCGCGTTTGCGTAGGAAGCGCTAATGCCTTACCTATAGAAGGTGTTGCCACGGGTCGCGTGTTCACCGGATCTGTCGGTCTTGATGCTTCAGCAGTTCAAGCGGCTCGAAAAGAGCTAATGGAGTATGCTCAGCCTATCTGCAGGACGGCGGCGGAGACGGGCTTACCACCTTTTCGAGATATTAATCACACGATCCCATTAATCGATGAGGATAAGATTTTACCTTGGAGACCTGCCCGCTGTCCCGAGGCATTAAGAGAACAATGGGATTTGAAACGCCAGACTTACCTCAAGGCTGGTCGTTGGGAAGTAACGAACACGGGCAACACTGCGCCGATGCTGTTAATCCCCAAAGCGAAGTCCAACCCGCCGAGATTGCGGGTGGTTGTTGATCTGCGAGCGCGGAACGCGAACACTCGTAAGATGACATCTCCGCTTCCGGACATGGAGGGTATTTTGCGGCGCGTCGCGCGCGGCAAGTACCGCACCTTAATCGACGGCCAGGACGCGTATGAGCAAATACGGGTCGTACCCGAGCACATAGCGCGAACTGCCGTTAGTACACCCAATGGGAATATGGTTAGTCTTGTCCTGCAGCAGGGAGACTGTAACGCACCGGCGACTTATCAGTCGTTGATGAACCACCTGTTCGGGCAGTACATCGGTCGCTTTATGGACATATATCTGGACGATATTATCATTTATTCCGACTCGCTCGAGGATCACATCAAACATGTGAAGTTAGTGATAGACGTACTGAAGCGCGAGAAGCTCTATTTGAGCGTGAACAAGATTCAGCTCATGCAAGATGAGTTGAATGTCTTGGGACGTGTGGTTGACAACCAGGGAATCCGGATGGATGCTAATAAGGTCGACACAGTCGTTAACTGGAAGACTCCGACGAACCGCGACTTGCTGCGTGGCTTCCTCGGGTCCGTCACCTATCTCGGAGGAGATGTGGCTGACGTCCATATTCCTATGGGTATTCTGCATGAGTTAACGAGCGACTCGGTGCCTTTTCGCTGGACATTTACTCACCAGCGCGCATTCAAAGACGTAAAGCGATTGGTGGCAGCCCATCGGGACCACCACCACCGCAAACCACTGGACTACAGCGCGGGCGCGCCGCAGATCTGGCTGGTTACCGACGGATGCAGCTCGGGCGTCTCAGGCGTCGTGTGCCAAGGAGACGATTGGAAGACTGCGAAGGTCGCAGCATTCTTCTCCGCGAAGCTGAATTCTGCGCAGCAGAATTATCCTGTCCACGAAATTGAGATGCTGGCCGGCGTCGAATCGATGCTGCGCCACGCAAACATTCTGCAAGGTTGTCAGTTCATCTGGATAACTGATCATAAAGGCCTGATTCACCTGGTGAATCAGAAGAACTTGTCCGGGCGCCAAGCTCGCTGGATTGAGAAAACATCGAGTTTCAATTATGAGATTAGATATATACCTGGGCCAGACAATGTCCTAGCTGATGCTCTATCCCGCATGTACGCCAATGATGCTCCCGGGACGGTTCGCGTCAGATCTGAATACACGTACCACGATGTTATCGACAATAATAACCTCGATATCTCCTCAATCTCCATGCCGGTTTTTGCTGGGCTTGAGGCGATGGCGCTATCGAGCGACCGTATAACACGTTCGATGGCCCGTACGTTGGCAAAGGAGGGCGACGCGAAGTCAACCCCAAGCGCCGACTTGAAGTCCGGCGCGGATGACTCGAAGTCAAGCCCGGCTGACGCGGAGTCAAACCGAAAGAGTTCTGGGTCCGATCCCCGACTGTCCCCAGATGAGGGCGGGGGTACCAACCAAAATCAGAAGAGTTCAAACTCACCTAGACGGAGTACTCGAATCGCACGTGAGAAGCGGAGGCAAAGAGCAAACACCGTTGATGATCAAACACCGCCACACGTCAACGGCGATCCGTCCCCACGCGTGCCTGTCACGGAACCAAACTCCGCTCCCAAGACCAGCTCCCCCGCGTTTACGCAGGCGGACCTCGAATCCGAACTTGAACAGCTTGACCCTTCCCTCTTGAAGGTGGTCAATTCTGGATGGCGAGGGCTGGACTTGGTAAAACTGGTGGCGAACCAATACGGTGAAGATCCGTTCTTCAAGCACATTGTCGCGGACCCAAAGTCGTTCCGCAACTTCGAGCCGATCGAAGGTGTGATTTATCTTCGCGATAGAGACCACCTGATGCTCTGCGTTCCGCGGATTACCTACGAGGGACGTAACCTTCGCGAGATCGTTGTCTTGGAGGCTCATTCACTGCTTGCGCATCTTGGGCCTAAGAAGACGCTGGATTACCTTCGAGATCACTTCTGGTGGAAGGATATGGTCGATGAGACGAGGAGTATTTGTGAGTCTTGCGTCACCTGCAAGCTTAGCAAACCCAGTAACCAGAAGCCATATGGTTTGTTACACTCGTTGAACCCGCCTCTTGAGCCTTGGGACTCAATCGGCGTGGATTTCATCGGTCCACTACCGGAATCTAAGAACCGCGACTCGGTTTTTAACTGCTTGGTCGTCGTTATTGATCTACTCACAGGAATGGTTCACCTCCTTCCCTCGCGCATTAACTACACCGCGTGCCAGATGGCCGAACTAATGTTCGAGCATATATACAAGCTCCATGGACTCCCGAAATCCATCGTGAGCGACAGGGACTCGCTATTTACGAGCGTGTTCTGGAAGCGCCTGCACGAGCTTATTGGAGTTCGGCTCCACATGTCTAGTGCGTATCATCCGGAGTCGGATGGTGGAGCCGAACGGGCTAACCGGACTGTTACTCAAATGCTTAGGCAGTGTATCGGTCCAAATCAGAAGGACTGGGTGACGAAATTACCCGCGATCGAGTTCGCAATGAATTCGGCTCGTTCGGAGTCCACTGGCTACACGCCGTTCTTCCTCAACACCGGGCAGATGCCCCGCACGCTTCTATGGAACAACGATCGCACCCGCGAGTACCCGGGAGTAGCAAGTTTCGCTCTCCAATGCCGCCTTGCAATTGTGGCTGCACACGACAGCATGCTAGCGGCGTGGGTTAAGCAGACCCGCTACGCTAATCGCAAGCAGCAGCCAGCCCCTTTTGAAATAGGGGACCTGGTGTACCTATCTTCTAACAACCTCACGTTCGAGAAGGGCCTAGCGCGCAAGCTTATTCCTAAGTTTGTGGGGCCTTACCCTATCCTTCGTGATTTTGGCAACTCATCCTTCCAGATAGACTTGCCCACGGCAATGAAGCAGCGTGGAGTACATGATGTATTCCACGCCTCCTTACTTCGGATCCACGTCCCGTCGGACGATCGGTGATTCCCCGGGCGGCTCGAATGTCAGTTAGGGATCTCCTTAGATTCTGAGACTAATGAATGGGCTGTCGACAAGATTGTTAATCACTACGGGCGTCGCACCAAGGCTTTATTCGAAGTGCTATGGAAATCCGGCGACAAGTCATGGATGCCATATGAACAAGCGAAGCGGCTGCACGCCCTCGCTGATTACTTGGAGACTCTGGACGTCTCCGACGTCTCGGCCCTTCCGTATGGATCAGGACGACCTCCTATCAGCAGCGAGGAGTTCCATGTCGGATCAGCGATGTTCCACTTCTGGGATTATAAACGCAGTGAGTGTCTTGCTGAGTTTACCCCTACCACCTCGCGTATTCCCTCCATGAGCATCTCCTCCTCCACCGCTCGTTTCGGCCTCTGGGACCTCGAATACGAACCGAACTGCGGCGGCTTGTCTGACCGCTTCCGCGAGTTCAACATGCTGCACCCCCACTTCCAGCGCCTCGACAATCGCTGGATCAGGTTCACCGACCCGTACGGCGAGAACTACACCCGCCTGTACGACAGCCGCGTCATCAACGGCTACACCAGCTACCAGAAAGCTCTGGTTAACGGCGAGGAGCTGCCGATGGTTGTACCCGCCGGCTTCCACGAGTTCGGGTGGTTGGCGCGCAAGTTTGATGAGGAGAGCGGTATCGGTTGGGCCTACCTCGACTCGGATGGCCAGATGGTCTGGAATCCGAACTTGAACCTCGCAGACGCCGACTCGTGGTGTGTGTTGGACTTCGAGACCACCACTCACGACATCCTCCCGCCGGGGCACGTTGCTGTCTCGAACGCGTTCAAGGCAAACGCTGACCGCCTCGTTCTTAAGGCCAGCTTGGCTGAGTTCAAGTTCACCACTCGTCGTGCGGACGAGAAGGTTCATAAGGCGAAGCACAAGCCGGATGTGGACATTAATAGTCCTCAGACGAAGGTTAGGCTTGCCAATAGGTATCTTTGATGATCTTTAGCCTCGAACGTTGGATATATGAAATGATATACCACGACAGCCCACGGCCCGGTAACGGCAAATTTGTACTCGTCTGCCGTCAATGACCCCCCTGCTGGCTCACCGACGCGTAAAGGCAGATGACCTGCCCACGGTGGACACTCGAACTTCGACAAGAGTCAATATCTGAACATGAAAGTAAGATGAACATGGCTGACCGACTCCAAAAACTCGTGAACGACATTAAGCTCTCGGGTGAATGCCTTAGTGTTTCCACGGAGACTTCCGGTTTGAATCCAACGTGAATACCACTGTGTTTTCGCGACACCTAGAAAGTTATTTAGACTTGAAGTCATTCATATTCAACGGAAGCTCACCCAGAAGCAGATTATGCATTGGATCGATGACAGTGAACCGTACCAGGTCGAAATACATTAGGCGAGCAAGCTCCGTCCATTGTGCTCCCTTTGCAGCAAAAAACTCTTCTTTTTTCTCCAGTGTTTGTAGATCTCTATACTGGAAACATAATCGCCGATGCTCTTCCCCATCGCGAGGTGGAAATTCTAGCGGCAGCACTTAGTACACCACGTAGTTCATAAAAAATGGAATTACCGTTCCGTAACGACTCATCGGTAAATAATTTGTCGTGGGGGACTTTGCATTTAGTACACGGCGCGACTTTGTGGCTATGGTCAGCGAAGCCACAAAGCTTGCACATCACGGGATGGTCCGCGATGACTGCGACCAACGCGACACGCATCCGGATGCCTGGTTAATAAATATCGTCAATCAGGATGTCAACAATGATCACAGCACAAATAAAATGCCGTTTGGTGCTCTGGAGTGGTGACGATGATTCCCGTCTCGTGCAGCATAATTAGCTCATCAACCACAATTTTCAGGTGGCTCTGAAGTTGAGCTGCCGTGGGCTCTGTCGGACCTGGCGGCATCCCGCTTAGGATAAGATTTTCAGCGCGATATCTTCGGCGGCATTAGCATCGATAACGTCGAAATTCATCACACATACTTAATATTTGTTGTCAAATTTTGTACGCAGAAGGACAAGACACCAGAAGAATGACTTGGCCCAAAACTGCTTTTCTTTCGGCCAAACCTGTCGTTGGGGCGTTTAAGAGCATGGAAGCACGAGAAGAGTACCACGAACCAATCCAGACTCAAAGAAACTCCCACTCGAAGCTCGTCGCCGGCGTTCGGCCCCAAGAAGAATGATTTGCCGTCGGCCCCTTTGATGGTTTTCCAAGCCTCACCATCCTGGATGCAGTTTTTCTCCCTATCTCGAGGGTGCCTTGCCTTCCAAGCATTTACAGCAGAAACCATTCCGGGCCGCATGAAGAACTCCTGCAGCCCAGTAGATAATGATTGAATTGGAGACACGACATATGGTTTGGGTTTTCCAACTTTATGAAAGTTGGGCGCATTCGAAGACTCGAAATCAGGATCATCGCCGTCGTCAGCATCCTGAGGCTCTTCCTCGGGTGCTCCAAAAATCTCCTCGTCGCAATCGGGGCAGAAAGTATTAGGTTTGGTGTCTGGTTCGAAGACTTGGTGACAACGAAAACATAAGGGGTGCACGATAAATTTATCACTGATGTCGAGCTTTGTGAATACGGTTTTGAGTGTACGGGGCATTTGGACAGCTTCGATCGGGGCTCCGGCCATCATGGAAAATATGAAGCTAAGACGGATGAGGATCAGAGCGCAGGCACGGAAGGTAACCCGATATTTGGTGTGCAGAAAAGCGACCAAATAAATAATGGCACGGATATACCACTGGGGGTGGAGACTGTCCCTTGCGGTTAGCGCTGCAGACGTGGCATCAGAGACAGACGTGGCAGGGCGCTTGGTTATAGGGGAGGTGCTCGATGCCAGTGA
>JARKIE010000572.1:0-43146 GCA_029378255.1 Mycena rosella
GAAGAGGCGCAAGAAGGAGCTGCCGCTGTCATGGATTTGGGTGGTGCAGACGAAGAGGCAGGGCGTTGGCCAGAAGCAAGCTTTGAACGAGGGTAAGCTCCCCATTCATAGATCGGGAGGCGAGACAAGCTAACATGGGGTCCACAGCCCTCCGTATCGAGTGGGCGAAGACGCGTGCAAGGTCTTTGCGCTGGCGGGAAGAGGTCGATCTACTCGAGGAGGAGCGTCGCCGAATTCTCCAATTCCTGATGTGGCGTGCCAATTGGTGGGAGGAGCGGGTGGGCCTGCACGGCCTACCAGAGGGGGCGCAGCTCGAAGGCGAGACAGCGTATGCGAAGAGGCAGGCGAAGATGCTGAGGAATATGCACAACGACTTTGAGCGCAAATGGGCAGCGCTGGCTGAGCTCACTCGCAAGGGGAGGGCGGGGGAGGACGTGGAGGACGATGGCTGGGTGGACTCCGATGAGGACGAGAGCGGGGACGAGGATGACAAGTCCGAGGAGGAGCCGGTCCCGACTGCAGCGGCGGGAACGACATATGTGGATGTATAGGGCGACGCCGAACTTCTTCTTGACTTTCATGGACACTTGCTACATGGGCTGTATGGGCGATTTTTTTGGCATTTTTTTGGTGTATTTACTGTATTTTTAATGTATTTATCGTGCTCATCGCGACCCACGACGTCGAAGGGCTCTCCACGACGTCTTCCCAAATTGGAAGCTGCTGACAAACCATCAAATATCTCTGTTCGTCGTGGGCGACGGCGAGGACGCTATCGCGACGACGCGGGGCTGCCTGAGCTGGCTGGTGGTGCACATCCCTCAGGTGATGTATCATGCACCTCTGTGCGCCAGGGACTTTGATACATCACCGTTGCTCTCTACTTGGCGACGGTGATATATCAATGCCCCAGACTCAGGACACAGACTTGCCCTCCACAGGCTTCAACTGCAGCCGATGTTGTCAATCATGCGCGCGTTCACAACCACGGACGATCCCCCAGGAACCGTCGGCCCAATCGAAGTTCCACAAGTGGGGCAGAAGCGATGGACGACCTGACCGCTCCCAAACGTATACGTGGTCAGATCGTTCGCAGTCCCTTTTGTAAACCGGAAGTCCTTGTCATAGGTGTACCTGAAGAATCAATCAGCTCGGTCGGTCCACATTTTTAGGTCCCCAACGAACACATTCAGAGCCCCGCGGTTCTCGCAGATAGAGCAATCACAGCTGAGGACTGGCATTGAATAAATGTCTGGATGCGCGAATTCGTAGCGGATCGCTTTGCAGTGGCAGCCTCCGGTGTAGAGTTTAATCTCCATATTTTAGGGCCATGGAACTGGTAGGGAAGTAGATGGGATAGCCATGACGTGCAATGTCTGCTGGATAGAAGCTGTACTGCCGGCTTATACGCTGGTCAAGAGTGTTCGCACCGCCTTCAAATTATTAATACCTTAAGTCGCGTAGCGGTTGATCCGCGCATTTTGTTCCCACTGCTTCTGCGGGCGGGTACTTAGTAATGAAACAGGGGGAAAAGTTTGAGAGCCATTTTATTTCTGACTCGGGCGCGGGGAGTCGAACCCCAATTTACGGGCTGCCACTGTTAAGACTTATACAGACAATGAAGCTTAATGAAGGCCCGCGGTGTTCCGTACACCATACCCGAGTAATTACCCTCCTTAAGCTTCTCCCTCCGTCAAGTGGGATAGAACTTGCGCAAGAATTTCCTGACAAAACGAGCCTTGTCGCAAAGCAGTATTCGGGTGCGGGGAGTCGAACCCCTGTCTGTGGGTACTAATTTCATTTGCGACGCGCAAGGAATGCCCGCGGTGTTCCGTACACTACACCCGATTAAATACCCTGTTTATTCCTCTGTCAAGTGAGTAGTCTCCCGTAGTCAGACTCCACAAGATTTATGATAATTGATAAATGTTTTATATCACGTGAGCAGATGTCGCAAGGTCTTGGCGGAGAAAAGAAAAAATGGCGAGGCGGGTAATTCGGATGCGGGGAGTCGAACCCCGTCTGCGGACTCCCAGTTTACTTCGCCATCATCATGAAAAGGAGGTGCGCGGTATTCCGTAGACCACACCCGAGTAATTAGCCCGTTCATTCCTCTGTCAAGTATGCAGATTTTGCTCAAGGACGTGAAAAAGAAAAAGAAAGTGGTATTCGGGCACGGGGAGTCGAACCCCGGCTTCGATGATACAGGCGAACGATGTCACGATCTTTGAGGAGACATGGCTCAAACCGGACCAGGAGCATACCCTGCCGCTCCCGGAAGGATACGTGATGGTGTCAATGCCTCGTCCTGATCGCGCGGATTATCAGACGCAAATGGGGGGTGTGGCTGCAGTCATTAAAGCCACGTTGGCCTACACAGTGGTCGCGCATCTGTCTGGACCTGACTTGATTGTACTGGACTTTGGCACCTTCTTCGTTATTGGGTCCTATGTTCTGCCGGCGTCCTCAGACTGGGGGCCCTGGTCCGACAGATCTCCATTGGAAAGGCTGGCCGAGGCCGTGATATTCTGCTCATCTAATCCCGGAAAGCCCCTCTACTGGCTGGGGGATATCAATGGCAGGATCGGGTCAAGGGCCCCGGAGGGATCTCCTCTCTCTCGTTCATCTGCGGATGGGACGGTGAACGCCCGAGGGAACTGGCTGCTGAAAATGTGTCAGGATGCACGCATGTCTATCCTCAACGGCTCACGCTTCGACATTGCTCGCCATGCGCAGTTTACCTCCTTCCAGGCGATGGGCAGCAGCGTCATTGACTATGTGATGTTATCGAACTCGGCGCTCGCGACCATGAAGGACCCGTGCTTCACGGTGAACGACTCTGGACATGCCTGGTCGGATCATGCCGCCATATCGATAAACGCGATAGTCGATCGTGAAGACGCTGTCGTTGGCGACGGATCGCCGTTACTGGATCGGATACCAACGCCCCCGCCAACATCTGTGCTCGATAATATGGTCAAGGATGCGCTCGCTGCAGCGCGGACACAAGAGGAAGAAAATGTGGTATATTATGGCCCAATCCTCGATGCATCGCCGCCGCTATCCGTGTATACGGCGTCCTCCTGCGCGAAGGCCGGCAGGGCGGATGCCAAGGCGGGGTGTGGCGTCTACTGGGGCGAGAGTAACCATAGGAACAGGGCGCGCCAGTCCCTGGCGGACAGTCGGATGCCCGGGCTGCCCTGTACGCAATTACGCTGGCTATCCTCACTGCCCCGACTTACCGGACACTGACCGTGTACTCCCCCTCGCAATATGCGATCCGTTCGTTCTGTTACTGGGTTGGCGAGAATGCTACGCGCGGGTGGCCTTGCAAGCACGCAGATATCATTCGCGTAGGCGCAGAGTACTTGCGAGCGCGAAGGGCCGCGGTGTCGTTCTGTTGGGTGGATAAGTCCCAGGGAAGCCCGAATATGCATCTTGACTCCGCGCAGGCCCTGGCGAAGTCAGCAGCACGCGCAAATCCCCCTCTCCCGGTGCCACTCCTGCCAGAGTTGCCGGAAAGACCTGACATACTCGCTGATGCGGTTCTCCTGCCGGGCGTAAAGGTTTCCACAGCCTTGCCTGCGGAGTCTGTCTCGAAGAAACCGAAGGTGCGAGTCACCGACGAGGACATGGGCTTGGAAACCTCATCTCATCGCGGACGGGCTCGCGAGCGGGAGCAGCAACGCAACAATTTGCAGTCCCTCCTGAACGCGACCTCCGGAGCGGAGTTTTGGAAGCTCGTCCGGGGTTGGACGGATCTGAAGGCGCGAACGGCCCAGGTTACTGCTGGCCAGCTTCGTGGCGTCTTTGAGGAGCGTCTGAATCCTCCTGATGTACTGCCCGAGCATTTCGACGTCGAGCGGCACGAGTGGAATGCATTCATGGCGGGGAACATACCGGAGTCTACCCCAGATCGCACTCTAGGCAAGATCTTCTCGCGCCCGTTTACCATCAAGGACATCGAGAAAGTCAAGGTTCGCATTAGAAAGCACGAGGCGAAAAGCGCTACTGGCGTGGATCGCGTAACGTATCTGAAGATACTGGAGATCCCAAACGACGTTTTGGTGAAGTTGTTCCAGGCACGTGGCTGCATGTTTCGTAGTCTTGACCGCGTGTATTGACAGTCGGGCCATGTAGGCTTGCATTGACCATCGGGATGCGCCCAATGCGTGGCTGACGACAATCCTGGTGGGAATATTGAAGCAGGGGAAGCGCGCCACTGATCCGGACGGATATCGTCTGATCGGGCTGGAATGCTGCCTCCTGAAAGTGCTCACTCTCCTGATCGACCAACGCATTCTGGAATGGGTGCGGGAGAACGACGTGGTTCCCAACACACAAAACGGCTTCCAAGAAGGAAAGAGAACCAACAACAACTCCTTTATTTTGCGCTGCGCGATCGAAAAAGCGTGGGCAGAGGGCAAGAGTCTCTACGTCGTTTTCGTGGATCTGAAGAACGCGTTTCCTGCCACGGACCTTCCTACACTGTGGCTGAAGCTCTATCGGGCCGGTGTGTCGGGACCACTCTTTGACTGGCTCCGTATGCTCTACGCGCGGATGAAATATGTGGTGCGGCATGGCGGGAAGTACTCGGACGCCTTCAAGTCCGCGATTGGGGTCCTGACGGGCGACTCGGCTTCCCCTGGGCTGTGGAACATCTTCTTCGCAGATCTGTTCTTCCCCCCGCATCCCGACGACATCATTCTCGACGGCGTAGCAGTGAGCCACGTCGAGCAGGCCGATGATGTGGCGCTGTTCTCTACCTCCCTCGAGGGCGTCCAACAACGTGTTGACGCGTTCTTCGCCTGGTGCCAAACCAACTTCATGGTCATCAGTGTAATCAAAACTCAGTGGATGCTGTTCGGCCCTCTGCCGCGCGAGCTGCCCGTGATTTACGTGGGCCGCGTCCCCATTGAACTGGTGCACGAGTACAAGTACGTTGGGATCTGGTTTACCTCGACGACCCGTCAAATTTTCTCCAAGCACTACTCTGTCAAGGCGTCCAAAGCTCGCAGCGTATCCTACGCTACTTTCTCCGTCGACTCATTTGTTGGGGTGTTACCAGCGCGCGAGGGTCTGATCCTGTACAAAGCCCGCGTGGACCCGCATTTAACGTCGGGATGTGAGGTGGTGCTGGACGTGGACCGGTCGTCATGGACAAGTCTCGAGGAGCCGCAGATGCAATTCTTGCGTCGCTTACTCGGACTTAACCCCCGGTCAATGCGCGCAGTTCTATTCACCGAGACTGGTATCATGCCAATTCGGTACCGCCGTGCTCTTTTAGCCCTCGGATATGCTAAAGGGTTCGCCAACATACCAGGAGATGTAGTCGACCTCCCGAGGGCGGCCTTCCGCGAGTCCGTGCGGTTTGCTGGCCTTGGCTACCCGGGATGGACTTCTGATCTTCGCTGGGTGTTGGCGTCGCTTCCTGTGCCGGTCGCGGTGGACTCCCTGGCGCTTTTGACAGCCGAGGGGATAGACGGGCTTGTGACCGAGGTCAAGGCCGCTTGTGATGGCGCTCTCGAGGGCGAAATTGCGAGCTTGGTCAAAACTCAGTTCCTAAAGAACCGCCTGGAAACTGACGACAAAGGAAACTTGGTGGCGGTAACCCTTCGGTTCCGGCATTACCTCCGTCTGGTGAATTCGCAGCATAGGATCGCGTACACGCGTTTCGTGTTGTCGGACCACAGACTGGCGGTGGAGGGCTTGCGGCATGGTAACCGCGTGTGGCGACGCGTCGAGCGAGAGTTGAGACTGTGCCGATTTTGTCGGTCTGCGGTTGAGGATGAGTGTCATGCCTTTCTGGTATGCGCACATCCCACTCTCACAGGGCTGAGGGCCGACTTCCTTCGCGATGTCTACACACTTCGTCCGGAACTACGCACGGAGGTGGAGACAGCAACTGCTTACGATTTCCTGATGAGTCTGGTACACTGCCGAGACGTTACTTCACGTCTCGCTCGGTTTGTATATGACGTGTTCTCGGTCTTCGAGCAGAAGGAGATGCTTATACCCTCTTCCCATTTTATTTTTGGGAGCTCTATCGCGTAACTACTAGTCTTAATCAATCTTATCGTGCTTCAGTGCTAAAGCTGCGAGACGGCTGGGCTATCTCTCTATGTACTCTGCATGCCAACGGGTTATGTGATGGGGGAGGGGACTCTCTCAATACTCCTGGTTGTCGACAACTGGGTTACCGTTGAGTGTGCTGCCCGTAGGATTTTCCTAGAAGGGCCGGGGGTGCTTAGTAGGTAGTGGTGGTTCGTTCACAACGGTGGCGGCATTCGGGCATCCGTAGCGTAGATGTAGGCGTCACATTTACGTAGTACGGCTACCTGTTGTTTCAATTTGGGACCGCGCAGGCAATCCTCCTCCTCCGGTCTGCGGGCTATCATTGCTACTCTCTCGTGAAGAAGACCCGCGGTGTTCCGTACACCACGCCCGAGTCATTGGCCTGTTTATCTTTTAGCCAAGTACACTGATTTCGGCGTAGGACTTGGCTCAGAAAAAAAAACGGTTATGCCTAGGTCGTCTCGGACAGAAGGCCGACGGTGTTGAGTACTAGTAGACTGGCACGCCGAGTACCTACCCTCTTTATTCGTCTGCCCAGTGGGTAGAATTGGCGTAAGGACTTGGCCCAGCCAAAAAGCTGTGAAGGCCACAGATAATTCGGGCGCGGGGAGTCGAACCCCGTCTGCGGGGCTGCCATTGCTTCTACACTCGACGAAAGCCCGCGGTGTTCCGTACACCACACCTGATTATTTGCTCAGTTTATTTTGCTGTGAAGTGGGTGAAATCTTCCAAAGGACTCGGCCCAGAACAAAAAGGGTTGATGGGAATATTGAATTCGGGCGAACCCCGTCTGCATGCTACACTCTGCTATCGTGGAGAGAAAGTGCACAATATTCCATACACCACGCCCGACTCCTTACCCTCCTTCTCCCTCCCAAGTACGCAGATTTCGACGTTGGTGGCCCAGAAAAAACTGGAGGAGAACTTGGTATTCGGGTGCGGGGAGTCGAGCCCCGGTCTGCGGGCTACGCAGTGCTCCTGATGGTATAGGAAGCCCCGCGGTGTTCCGTACACCACACCCGATCCTCACCTCTTCATCCCCCTCCATCAAGTGCGCAGATTTTCGCAAGGACTTGGCCCAGCCAAAAAGCTGCGAAGGCAACAGATAATTCGGGCGCGGGGAGTCGAACCCTGATATGCGGGCTGCCTTTGTGACGCACTGAAGGGAGGCCCGCGGTGTGCCGTACACCACATCCGAGTACCTACCTTGTTTATCCGTCTGTCAAGTGCTTGTGCAGGGACGGCGAAATAAAAAAGCGGGTCACGAAATTATTCGGGCGCGGGGAGTCGAACCCCGTCTGCGGGCTCCCAATTTTCTCGTACACCACGCCTGAATAATTCCCCTGTTTGTCGCTACGTCAAGTACGCAGCTTTCGCGCAAGGACATGTTGAGAAAAAAGATGGGACGGCAGTGCGATTCGGGCCCAGGGAGTCGAACCCCGGACTGCGGGCTACGCTGTATCCCTGGCGAAATCGCAAGAAGGCCCGCGGTGTTCCGTACACCACGCCCGAGTACCTACCCTGTTCATATCTTTGCCAAGTGAGTAAGATCTGCGCAGGGAAAGCGAAGATAGCAACTTCAAGCTTCAAGCTTAAGGAGCGGGACTTCCCCGCGCCGCACCTCGAACAAAGAATAACACGCTCTCTAACGAAACGAAACGAAACGCAGAAAAAAAGCAAATGCCAAATAGCAGGCGCGCAATAGGCAACAAAATGGATAAGAATAGCGTAAGGTCCGTCCACACCCACACCCGTCTTCCACGCCCCGTTCCTCACTCGCACACCATGCGTGCCCACTCCTCCTCTTTCTAATCCAAAAAGCACAAACAACGCCTCCCCGCGCTCCGCCCCCGCGCTCCCCTCCACACGCCGCGGCGCACGCAGCACCAGCGAGGCGCCGCGGAGGCACTCATAGATAATCGTACAGTATTGTTTTCCTCGTCTTCGGTCTTCAGTCTTTTCAACCCGTCCCCGGGGTTATACCAGGGGTGTCAGCGGGGAGTAAGAGATAAGAGATTGGGGCGGGAAGGGAGTAATGGACAGATGAGATGAGACGGGGATGAGACGGGGACGGAGGGAGGTGAGGTGAGACATCAACGTGCGGGTGGAGAGCGGAGAGTGGCAGCGATAAGGGTGTGGCGCGCGCGGACAGGGGATAGGGGGAATGAATGGTGTATTGAGCGGAGTGCAACGGGGTGGTAGCGGATGAGACACGTCACGCCGCGGAGGCGCACAGCGCAAGGATGAGAGGAGAAGGAAAGAGACGCAGAAATGAGGAAGGCAGACTCGCATGGCGGATCATAATCATCTTCGCCATCGACGCCGGGGCGCACGCGTACAGCGCCGGCACTGCTGCACCATCAATCAGTTTCAGGTCCACCGCGTGGGAGGGGGACGTACGGGGCCTCGACGCGGGGCCGGCGCGGGCGACGGGGTGCCTGTGCGCGGGGGCGCGGAGGGGAGGGGAGCGTCTCGAAGACGAGGGTCGGGAGCCACGCGGCCGGGGGTTGCACCGTTGCAGTGCCGGTCCTGCTGCTGCGCGAGGACGAGCTGCTCCGCGCTCACGGGGAGCGCGAGCGGGCGGTGGCGAAGAGGACACCTGCGGCGACGGGGCGAGCCAGGGGCGGGGCCGAGGGCGAGGCGCGGGAAGGCGGCGAGTTCACATCTCCGGGCGCGGCGGGGACCGTGTCGCGGGAGCACAGAGACGAGAACTCAGATGCCGATGCCGAGTGCCGAGCAGCCGACCCCTGCGAATCATCCCACGCCCGCTGACATCGCTGGCTCTTCCTTTCCACCATCACGGCCCCGCTCTGTCCTCAACGCCTACCCCAGCTGCTGGATCAGCATCTGTTCTGTTCTGTTATTCGACGAGCTCTCCAGCTATGTGATGCTGAACATGTGGACCCGTCTCAACACTGCACACGAATTCACCCGGTCCCGGTCCAGTCAATCAAGGACCCATACATACGACGACCATCCACGCAACGGACGCTTGTAAAATTGCGAGTAAAATGACCACACAACCTCAGGACTCAGGCCGGGGCGTCGTTGGATTTTTTCAGGCTGTTCTGCTTCAATGTACGGCACCTACCCTGCACAGCTCGATGCGAACACCGGAACACTGAGACTGATTCGCATGCACCCAGAGCGACATCCGAGAATGCAGTGTCTCGGCGGGATCAATTCCTTTCTCGATTTTTCAGCCAATACCGCGCAGGCAAACTCATGCTAGAGGCAATGTAAAATCTCCTCCGAAATGGACGTCGTCCAAACAAGTTCAAGAGCTCAATCTCGCAGATTAAATAGCCACCTTTATACCATATCTCTCCGCCGCGGCGTTCCACATCTCGATAAGGATGAGTACGGAGGGAGGTATTAGATCCTCGCTCCGAATTGGCAAAGGTATTTCTCGTGACAATCATTATTATCAAGCATCATCGCGCCAAATCTGCGCGCACCCCCGTCAATTGCGCTAAACCTCGCTCGGGCTGGATCAATGCCCTGTGCTTCGATCTCGGGCCTCCCGACCTTGTTGGCAAGTCTACCCGGGCGCAAGTTCGGTGAAAGGTGTTCCTAGTTTGAGCTGGAGCGACGTGGATGCCGACGTCCACCGGCGACTCAAACGGCTGTATTGGCATCTGGCATCTGGAGCGTAAAACACAATGTCACCCAGATCGCATTCTTTGTGCACATTCAGACTCCGGATTCCCTGTAGTCTGCTACGTGCTCGCTCCATTCGGTGGAGGCGCCCGCAGAATGCGCAGACATTCGCTTGGCGTGTTTAGCGAGCACCAATCAATGTATGTGCCGCTCGGCTCTGGTCTCCATTATCTCCATTACAATTATTGGCCCTGGCGTCCTTCGTGCTGCCGCTTAACCATAGTTTGTTCAAACGATCCGGACTCCGACATTGTGAGTGCATGCAGATTTATCATGTGTGTTGGGTCTGAATCGACGCAACTCCCGTCCTGTAACTGGAATAAAATTACGTAGCTCAGTTCAGACGATGCCTTATCCCCCGCGCATCTTGGAAGATCTCCCTCAGATTCCTTCACATCCAACGAAGGTCCAACAAACTTGAATGCTAGACCAACACATGGAAAAGATTGAACCTGGTTATAACAAATGAAAAAATCCCACTCTTCATTCCGAGTCATTGTAATGTAGAATGGTGTCCGCCCTTTGTCTGGTTGTAGCACTTGACAGAAATTTCTAATATGTATATTTGAACTGACGTGAGGTGAGATTTGATTTCTTTTTGAGTGCATGGAGCAGGTTGTTGATTGTTCTGGGTGTAACCCTGATTCCATCACCGCGGGTTCTTCAACGTTCATTTTTGAAGGTCTTGCAAATCCCGGGAAAGCACCGCGACGCACCCGCGATTGATACAGAGCCCATTTAATTTACAAAACATTGGTTGCGTGAATCGGCGTGAAGGGAGAAAAACAACCCGTACACCGGTGTGCAGTACACCACCCCACACCCGACTCCCTCCCTCTCTTTTCTGCTGCCAAGTACGCAGATTGCGTAGATTGCCTGAGGAAAAAGGATACACCTAGCGACTCATTCGGGCGCGGGGAATCGAACCCCGATCTGCGGGCTACCACTCCTGGCATAGTATTGAAGGAAGGCCCGCAGTGTTCTGTACACCACACCCGATTATCAGAGGTGTGTAGTATCCCGCTAAGTGTACGACTGCAGCATTAACATTCAAATCCGAAGTGAGAAGTTCAACCAGTCAAAATTTCCATCCTCAACCAACAGACGTTGCGCGGCGGACGTAACATTGAGCGTAGATTCCGAGCTTTTTCGATGATTCTGAGGGAAAATTAGGCACAAGAACCAAAAAAAATGAACTGGAACATATTGAAGTCGGGCACGGGGAGTCGAACCCCCAATTTCCTTCTGCCATCACGGAAAGAAGCAGTGTTCCGTACACCGCACCCGAATAAATATTTACCCTTTCTATCCGTCTGTAAAGTCAGGGAGAATTTGGGCGTAGAATCTGGCCGAGAAAAAATAATGTCAGTAAATCGCCATTCGGCCGCGAGGAAGTCGAACCCCGGTGTGCGTGCTGCCATAATTCCCAATTTCCTCGAGGACGACCCACGATGTTCCGTACACCACGCCCGAGTACTTACGCTCTTGATCGACTACTCTAGTGGGGTAGCACTTTTCCAAAGGACTCGGCCCAGGGAAAACGACTGGATGGAATCGGACTATTCGGGCGGGGAAGTCGAACCCCGGCTACCACATTATTCACAATAAAAGCCCGCGGTGTCCCGTACATCACACCTGATTCCTTGCTCTGTTTATCTCTTGGTCAAGTGGGCAGATCTTGCCCTTAGTTTTGAGAAACAGAAAAAATTGACAAGAAAAAAGATACAACAGGCACTCGACAATTCGGGCGCGGGGAGTCGAACCCCGTCTACGGGCTCACAATTCCCTGCTGACGCGATCAAGTAAGGCCCGCAGTGTTCCATACACCATACCCGAGTAATCGCCTTTTTATCACTCTGCCAAGTGCGGTAGATTTCGCGCGATGACTTGATGGTAAGTGCTTATTCGGGCGCGAGGAGTCGAACCCCGTCTGCGGGCTCACCATCATTCTATTCGATAATGAGACCCGCGGCGTTCCGTACACCACACTCTCCTTACCCTCTTTATCTGTCTTCCCAGCGCTGTAAATGTCACGCAATGTTCCTTACACCATGCCCGAGTACCTAACCTCTTTATCCCTCTCTCAAGTGCGGTAGATTTCGCCCAAGGTCTTTGAGAAAAGAATAAAAAAGAGGACAGCGGTATTTATAATTCGGGCATGGGGAGTCGAACCTCGATCTGCGTGCTGCCATACTCGCATCGTGGAAAAAAGGCGTGGGGAGTCCCGTACACCACACCCGATTCCTCACCCCGTTTATCTTTTGGTCAAGTGGGGCAGATTTCGGCGTAGGACTCGGCCCAGAAAAAAGGTTGGAATATACGGGACTATTGGGGTGTGGGGAGTCGAACCCCGTTCTGTAGGCTTCGATTTCTTTGCGACGCTAATAAGGACGAATTGGGATTCGAAAAATGTGGGTAAGTTTGCGTGGTAATACATACTGTTCCAATAGTCCCTCCCATGGACAATTTACTGTACAGAGACAGACTGTTCCCCACCGAGCCTCTCATGTCTTCTTCCCTTTGACTTGAACTGTGTGCTTGTGACGTCGAGATATAGTATATATATACGGATGTACTGTAAACTCTGGTTAGAGATTATAGCAATACAGAAAAATCTACAAGGCTAATTATTGCAAATAACAGTTAAATCAAGGGAGAGCACCGGTATCCTGATGCACTCCCGAGGAGAAGCTCAAATTGTCCGCCTTCGAAAACGTACCAAGCGCCCCGCTTTTGTTGCCCGTGAAATCGGAACCACCACCATCGCACTCCGAGAGGGCGGAGCCCGTCATCCGGTTGTGCTGTGTGGACAACTGCACGACGCTGAGTGGGATAGTGAGCTTCCCGTTCGGTCCAACGTCGTTGAGTGTCGGTAAGGAGAGCTCCCCACTTCCGCGCATCATACCACCGAGTTTCGTGTTGCGGTAGATGCGGCAGGCCATAATGCTGCTCAGTGTCACGTTCGGGACGGACAGCAGCCCGTGGTACACGGGGCTGGTGGTTGGAATGTACACCAGCAGCGTCGCGACAACGTTGGTGACTATTGTAATCCTGGGGAGCAGAGCGCAAGGGTCAGCGTTGCCGCCAAATGAGGTGCTTTGACAACGCACATGTAATACATCTGCCCATCTGCAAAAAGCGCCTTCGAGAAAGCCGGCAGGTGGGCGCCGCTGAACAGCATCTTCAACTGCATGCCCCAAGTCTCCTGCTGCATCTGTCCGGAATTGGACACGAGCCGGTACGAAATCGCGAAGAAGACGAGCGTGTCATGCACCGTTAAAATGATCCCCGACGCCCCGACATAAACCTCCACAGGTGCGACGATGCATTCTGAGGGGTCCCCTACTTTGACAGCGCTCATACCCAATGGGACAGTTATGGAGGACCCGAGTACTGCGAGCCATAGAAATCCAAATATTGCGGTGACGAGGCGACTGCCTTCGTATATGGCGCGCACGCGGAAGAAGAAGAGGAACGCAGATGCAGAGACGCCGATTGGGTAAAATATGTGGAACGCAACGAAGGCGGTGTTGCACGCCTGGAGCGGATATGCTGGATCGCAACATATTAGCATGTCCCTAAACGGTGATGGTACATGCTCACACAAGACTATTATGTATCCGAGGACGTATATCAATGATCCAATTCTGTTTATTCTCGTGTTAGCTGGCGTAGACATTGTATGATGCAGTATGTTTTTACCTGGACACCACATACGCCAAGCACGCCGCATGAAAATTCGGCTTGAAGAGCAACGCATAATCGCTTCGCAGGTTGTTTACAATGTCCCAAATGAAAACCTACACGACCATCTGGTCAAAATGGAAGAGCCAAAAGATGCAAAGGACAACACACTCCAGTGCAGGCGGCGAAAACGTGGGCCGAGACATCGACGGGCCTCTGGAGGACGGGAGGGAGTCCCGACTGGGACATGCGCGTAACAGAGAAGGAAGGAACCGAGGATAGTCTGTTGTTGCGAGTTGTTCTTATTGCCCTCGCTGAGACCGGGCATGAAACGAGGATTTAGAACTTGAAGGGGGAGACGGGGAGATCTGGGGTGCATGCGCTGTCATACTCACAGGCTGTCCGCACATAGAGAGGAACCGGTCTAGTTAGATTTCCCCGGAAGGAACACAGGTGATTTCGGCACGTGGACATATGCCATAGCGAGTACAAGCGGGCCTCCGCCGTGCTGCCCCGATGCTTCCCAGCTCAGCCAGCCAGCGTGCTTCGAGGATTGAACAAGCTAAGAATTTGGCACAAAGCAAAACATCAGAAGATATACCTCCATTCCCCCGCGGCCCCTTTTTTGAGTTCTCAGCCATCAAACGGCCAGTTCAACCCAGGTTCAACCTGGCAATAAAACCTCTCCGACGCCATAGAAAAAAAATCTTACCCTATAAATGATAGCAGAAGGCTCAAACGAGTCAGTGTGAGGCAATAATATTTGAGGTAGTGCGACTATGTGCCTTTTCTAAAGGTATTGCTTCGTACTTCAATGTCTTGCGAGCGGAGTTTGAATTGAAAGCACCTTTTTTACCGGGTGTCCTGCAGATGTAGTGGTACAGATTTATAGGTGCAATATCCTTACAGCTGTTTCTGAATATGTTGGCACTGTGTGATTTTTTTTGCGCGCATATCCGGTTTCAATGGAGGGCTAAGCATTTCCGTTTTAATAAAGTCTTAGCAGCGGAGATCTTTCCAGACGTCGACATGGTCTATCGCAAGATCAGCGATGACTTGAAGGAGCATGCACTGGGGCTACTGGAGGCTGGGTACATCACGGAGGAGGTGTGCGACCTCCTTGGCGGACTAGAGTCGGGACGAGACATAGACGGAAGGGGGGGGGAAATGGGGGCGATCACGCCAAGACTTTTTCCAAACGGAAATGCTTAGCCCTCCATCAAAACCGGAGAACGCGCAAAAATCACACAGTGCCAATATATTCGGAAACAGCTGTAAGCTTCCACTCCAAATCTCTCTCAGAATGCTCACCCAGGCCTTTCTGAGCCTCATTTCGGATGCTTAGATGCTTATGTCAGAAATCACTCCTTAATCGGGTTGTTTGACCGTCAGTGTTGACACGGAAAAAAGGTATCCTCTGTTGCATATTTAGAAGCGATAGAGGCGAGTCCTGGGCCTGACTGTGGCTGGAGAACAGTGAGCCGTTAGGCAGTTCCTGCGGCATCACCGCCAACCGCACTGGGAACCGGAGATCACCGTCGGCATCTGAGATTGATGGGATCTAATTAGACCAATCGAACTGAAGTTTGCAGGCTGGAAACGGCAAGCGAAATAGGACTGGAACCGTTCGATGCCGAGAATGTACAATTAGCGATGGCCATAAGCCCCGCAGTTTGGCGCGCTGCTTGGAGAGGAACATGCAACGGTTCCAGAGACTTACGGGAAAGATTTATGGGGGTGTAGAGGGCTCGAGAAGGAGAGAAGCGCACATCTTTCAGTCTTTCCCACAAACGGATCCTCGGAACTTTCGCGCTCTGGCCCCTCTATGCTACGCATGAACTGCAAAAAAAAAACACTCCCTTAGCTTCCTCGCCGTTGTCCCATCAGGTTAGGCCCACATTCGAGACGCCGTCCGATGAAACGCCGGGGCGAACCTCATTGGCTGACCCCAGATGGACATTTTTGATCGCCGTTCTCCATTCTCACGCTGTCTCGCGTCCAGAACACTGCCAGTGAACATGCAACAGAGTCTGCCCCTGTCTAGCCACTCCCCAAAAGCCAACTTGGAGCTTGAAGGTACATTCAAAATGTAAATGCGATCCGTTTTGAGATTGGGGATGATGTATAGCAGCCGATATGTTCCGCATTATTGAGAATAATCTGGACCATACGGTGGTTGGTTTTGGCTTTTAACGGATAAATTGATGTGCAGCCAGTACAAGCTCGCTCAATGTACGAATACACCTGAAGGATCGGCGAGAGCTTCGGATGAGGAGCATGCACTGCGGTTGCGTTCGCGGAGACAATTGAAGTCAAAAATTTCTGGTCAGAGTAGGGAGAAAGGGAGTGTCAGAGGCCAAAGTATGTCGAAGATTCCCACCAAGTCGTTTGGTTGTTCATTGGTTGCCGCCAGCACCCAGTGAGGAATCAGTGTTGGGCAGTGGTTGATCCAAGTAGTTAGTCTGGTAGAGAGTTAGAAGAGTAATTCAGTTCAGTGGGGCTGGCCTACACAATGACACAATGCATGGTCGCCGCGGGGGCCTATCATGGTGGTTCGGAGAATGGAAGAAGCTCAAGATAACGTGACGTGTCAGCGCATTAGCAAAGTTGCAACAGATGCAAACACCTCCTGGTCTGTGCATGCACCCTGCGGTATAAATACGACCGCCCAACGTCCCTGCAACCCATACTTACCTTGATGGCATACACCCCTTCACCTCCCTGAGTGCGTGGGCTAGACTCATAACCAGTCTGCCTACGGAGTGCAACAAATGTGGCAAACACTGTTGCCGTAGGCAGACTGGTACCATTCGGAGCTGTCAATTGAGATGGGCCTGAGTTTGAATTTTTTGGGCAGTGACGATCACGGCATCACGGTGGCTGAACCTTGCCATCAATTTCGATGCAACTTTGAGTCTTGTGTACTGGCCGCTCAGATACCAACCAATAATTCTGAGGAGACAGAATTTAGGTAAAGAAGAATTGCTGCCTTCCGAATAGTACCAGTCTGCCTATGGCGAGGTGCTTGCCCCATTTTTGCCAGTTGCAGGCAGACTGGTTATGAGTCTATGTGTGGGCCGTGGGAGCACTCCATAGCACGGCGACCTTGTCCATTCAGAGTGAGCCTACGGTTTGTATGGGCTTAGGCCCATGCACCGTCCCAATATTTTCCAGTCCTACCACGGCCACTCGGCTGGGTAGGCCTCTTTTTTTCGACCTTCCGCTCTTCTAACCCTAACCCTAGCTACTTCCATATATGTCACTTGAAAACATATCGCTTTGACCAGCCTTGGGGATTTGTAATGCCACTGGGAGCCAAATGTGGGCAATTCATCTGATGCATGGTTAGCTGCCCCATGCTTCAAGCTCGATTACATTAAATTGGCTCTGCTTGTGTTTTGCACTGCACTTGGTTCTCGTCCCAGACCATCGCAAAATGCTGACTGGTCTCTTCCTTGGAGATCACACCCTCAGTGTGGAGCGACTCCGCTACCCTGTCAGATACCATCGTGCAATCCCTAGTGAGGAGTGTCTGTGCCGTTTCTGCTGTGGTGCGGTCGAGGACGAGGTTCATGCACTCCTGGATTGCGACACCCACAGACCGCTGACCGAGCTTCGTGAGGATTTCCTCTCGGATGCCTTCGAATGTGACCCGTTCTAGAGACGGTGTTTGTGCTGCTGTCCCACTACGACTTCCTGCGGCAGCTTCTGTCTTCCAGAAAAGCAATTGCAAGATTTGCGAAGTTTGTCTGTCAAGTCCTCAACCTCTATGATAGGTATCAGTGGTACATCCCAGATGGGTACAGCATTCACTAATATTACATTTGTCCACCTATACTGCCCAACTAACCCCTCGTATTAGAGGGGAGCTATAGCAAGTCTCCCCCGCTAATACGAGGGGTTTAGGTGGTCCTCTGTGCCCCCGTTAAATCCTGCTAAATAGCTCTTAGATAGCATTAACTAAGAGCTAAGCATTATTTAAGAGCTAACAGATCTCGTGCTACCGTTCCCCGTGGGTGAGGATGAGGGAATGGATGTCAATGACATGGAAATCAGGGAAACCGGGATGCAGATTGATGATTAAATTAATAAAAAGGTAATTACAGACTTCAAATAATGCACTGAACCTTTCTTACTCCTAACTTTTGCTTGCCAGGGACTTGATTCACCTTTCCCAGAGAATGAGTTGGCAGGACCATCGCTTTAGGGAGGATAAACAAGAACAAACAGCATGCACCTGAACAGGGAATTGCCAGTCCCCATAGAGCGCCTTGGAAGGTCCGGGTCACGCTTCTTGATCGGTTTCAGCAGGTTCTCAAACACCCGTGGGTCCATAGGTCTCTACTGATGCAGACCTATGGATAGTTCTCAAACTGGGTTCTGCCCAGCCGCCTGGTGTAATACCGCTCGCAATTGGGTGTCAAGGTGTTTTATAGTTATATCTTCTTGGTATGGTATCTAGCTTTGCAGTACAGCTTACCCCTAAATATAGGTTATGAACTGTATCTGACAGGCCACATGGAATACATCTAGGACTGTTATGCTGATTCCCCTTTGGTAAGAACCAAGTATATACCTCCACAGTACCAGTTATTTCCCTCTCACATCATTGATACACAGCCGGCAGCTCGGAGCTCACTCTGGCTCTAACTGTATATCACCGAACAGGAGATTCTCGAAGTCTGTATGTGTTCATGAACTTCTGTAGAACTCACAAAAATGTGTGATTCCACAGCTGGTACAATACCTGCCATATCACTGCAGTGTTACATACACCATACCCAAGTACCTACTCTCCTTATCCCTCTGCCAAGTGCGGTAGATGTCGCACAAGGAATCAGCCCAGACAGATAAAAAGTTGGATTGTGCCCGGCAATTCAGGTGCAGGGAGTTGAACCCCAGGTGCAAGCTGCCAACTCTGCCATCAACTATAATGAAAGCCCGCGGTTTTCCGTACACCACACCTGAGTACATACCCACCTTATCCCTGCCAAGTGCAGCAGATGTCGCGCAAGGACTCAGCCCAGACAAATAAGAAGTTGGATTGCGCCTGACAATTCGGGTGCAGGGAGTCGAACCCCGTCTGTGGGCTATCGTTCGTCACATGGAATGAAGGCACGGTGTTCCGCAAACCACACCTAAGTACCTACCCTCCTTATCTCTCCATCTAGTGAGCGCATCTGCGCAGGTGCCAGGGACAGCAAGAAAAAAAATGCTAGTCCATTATTTGGGTGCAGGGAGCCCGGAGTCGAGCCCCAGTCTGCGAGCTACGGTCTTATTCACATGTAAAAAAGGCCCGCTGTGTCCCGTACACCACACCCGAGTAATCACCTTATTTATTCCAAGTGAGTAGGATTTGGCTAAGGAAGAGAAAAATATACAAACATAGCAGAGCAGAATTCGGGCATGGGGAGTCGAGCCTCATCTGCCTCCAGCTTCTCCTCACCATGGAAAGGAGGCGCACGGTATTCCGGAATCCGTACATCCCACCCGAGCAGAGTACCTACCCTCCTCCCCCTCCTAATTATGCAGATCTCGCAAGGAATCAGCTGAGGAACAAAAACCTGCCAAGGGGCAAGGCAGAATTCGCGTGCGGGGAGTCGAACCCCGTCTGCTTCTACCTTCTCTCATCATGGAAATAAGACCAGTGGTGTCCGGAACCACACCGGATTCTTTACTCTCTTTATCCTTCTGTCAATGAAACAGATTTGGGCAAGGACTTGCTGAGAAAAAGATGGGAATGCCAGCGATTCGGGGAGTCAAACCCCAGTTTGCACGCTACCACGCTTCTTCCCATGTCAAAGGTGTTCCGTACACCACACCCGAATACCTACCCTTCTTTATCTCCCCGTCGAGTGAGGTTTTGCACAAGGACCTGCTTAAGAAAATAAAAAACTGGATGAAAACCGACTATTCGGGTGCAGGGAGTCGAACCCCGGTCTGCGGGCTCCCAATTTTCATGGGGACGTTACAGGAAGACGCGCAGCGCTCCGTACACCACGCCCGATTATTTACCCTCATTCTACTTCTCTAACGTACACAAGTATGGCGTGAGGTGGCTGAGAAAGAAATAATATGGAAGACATTGACAAGTCCGGGCGCGGGGAGTCGAACCCCGGTCTGCAGGCTGCCAGAATGACCAACAACGAAAGGATGCCCGCGGTGTCCCGTACACCACACCCGATTCCTTTCTCTCTTTTATTCTCTGCAACAGCATGCTGAGGCCCACGGTGTTCCGTACACCACAGCCAAGTAATTACCCTCTTTATCTTTTCCCCTCCATAATCTCATATTGAGATTCGGAGCATCGAACTCCAAGCCTTGCTCCAAGCAACACGTTGAAATGTCTCCCGACTCATCCCAACCACGCGGAATTCACTCAGCTCAAAAAACCGCTGTCACAAGGAGTAATCGATTGGGAAGAGAAGAGGGGACGTATGCGAAGCAAAGAAATAAAACTGGGATGCATCACGACTATTCGGACGCAGGGAGTCGAACCCCGGTCTGCTGGCTAACGTTTCGCACACCAACTCAGAAACGCCTGCGGTGTCCCGCACACCACGCCCGAGTACCTACCCTGCTCATTCCTCTATCTAGTGAGCAAAATTTGTGCAAGGTCTTGCTGATAAAGAAAGATGGTACAATAAAATTCGCTGTTTTCAGTTGAGTTGAAATTCATTAAGCGCCGTGGACGTCGCTAAAGATCCGTACACCACGCCCTCCTTACCCCCATCCCCCTCCCAGGTACGCAGATCTCACAAGGACTCGGCTGAGAAACAGAAAAGGTACTGTGGCAAATGGGAATTCGGGCGCGAGGAGTCCAACCCCATCTGCTTCTACCTTCTCTCATTATGGAAAGAGGCGCGCGGTGCTCCGTACACCACGCCCGAGTAACTACCCTCTTTCTCCCTCGCCCCTCGCAGATTTGCGCAAGGACGTGCTGAGAAAAAAACTTGGAATATGACCGCTGCATTCGGGAGCGGGGAGTCGAACCACGTCTGCGTGCTTCCAATTTCCTTCAAGCGATGAAGGTGTGCGGTGTTCCGTAGACCCTCCTCACCCTCGTTCTCCCTCTATCTGGTGAGCGAGATTCGGAGCATCGAACTCGGAGCGCAACACGTTCAAAGTTCCCAACCAAGCAGAATTTGCTGTCGGTTGGAGGCTGTCGTCCGAAGGAGGATGGATCGAGCAGAGGGGACGTATGCGAAGCAAAGAATAAAACTTGAGCGATCATTAGCTATTCGGGCGCGGGGAGTCGAACCCCGGTCTGCGCGCTGCCCGCCTTCTTCCCACGGCAAGAAAGCGCACGGTGTTCCGTACACCACACCCGAGTACCTACCCTTCTTTATTTCCCCGCCGAGTGAGGTTTTGCGCAAGGACCTGCTTGAGAAAATAAAAAGCTGGATGAAAGCCGACTATTCGGGTGCGGGGAGTCGACCCCCGGTCTGCGGGCTACTTTCTCTCATCCTGTCAAGAAAGCCCGCGGTGTTCAGTACACCACACCCGAGTAACTACCCTCTGTATCCCTCTCAAGTGCGCAAAGTTGCGCAAGGACTTGAAAAGAAAAGGTTGGGATGTAGAATACAATTCGGGCGCGGGGAGTCGAACCCCGGGCTGCGGGCTCCCAATTTGCTTCGTCACCAAGCTATGAACACCCGCGGTGCTCCGTACACCACACCCGATTCCTTTCTCTCTTTCGTCCTCTTTCAAGTGGGATAAATTTTTCGGAAGGTCTTGCCTAAGAAAAAAAGGTTGAATGGTGGCTGACTATTCGGGCACGGGGAGTTGAACCGGGTCGGTCTGTATGCTACCTTTGTGACGCATGTAAGGAGGCCCGCGGTGTCCCGTACATCACACCCCATTCCTTACCTTCATTCATCCGCTCTGAGATGTCGCGCAAGGACTTGGCTAGCCCCAAAAAATGGATGGCGCAAACTCATTCAGATGCGGGGAGTCGAACCTCGGGCTGCGGGCTCCCAATTTGCTGTGTTACCAAGCAAGATGACCAAGCCATGAAGGCCCGCGGTGTTCCGTACAACACGACCCGAGTATTTACCCTGTTTATCCCTCCATCTAGTGAGCACATTTGCGCAAGGTCTCTGTTGACAAGAAAAAGGATAGAACACACGGTATTCGGGCGCGGGGAGTTCGAGCCCCGGTCTGCGAGCTAGCGTTTGTGTTGCAAGCGATGAAAGCGCCGCGGTGTTCCGTACACCACACCCGAGTAATTGGCCTGTTCATCCCTCTGTTAAGTGATTAGCTTTGCACCAAGACTCGGCCAGCAAAGAAGCTCGAGGCGGGCGCGGCCGTCCCCCCCTCGTTAGTACCGCCCACCTCAAACGCACACCCCAAAGAATAACCACCACGTCCCAACACGACGCAGCAAAAAAGCAAATTTGAAAGAGCAAAAAAAAGCAAATAGCAAGCACGCAATAAGCAATAGGCAACAAAATGAATAAGAATAACGTAAGGTCCGTCCACACCCACAAGCGCTCCCCGTCTTCCCGTCTCTTCCACCCTCTCGCTCGCACACCATGCGCGCTCCGCACGGCGCCGACTCCTCCTATTTCTACTCCAAACGCACACCCCACCACTCCCCTCCCCGCGCTCCCCTCCACACGCCGCTCCACAGCTGCGGCGCACGTAACGCAACTCCGGCGTCGGCGCCGGGCGGTATCATAGATAGTCGTACAGTATCGTTTTCCTCGTCTCAGTCTTCAGTCTTTAGCTGTTGTTAAATTATCCCGTCCCCGGGGGTGTTAGTAAAAGAGATAAGAGACGGGGGACATGGCAAAAGAGAGAAGAGGTGTGCGCTACGGCCAAGTCGGACGGAAGGAGATGGGACGGAGATGGAAGTGATGCAGAGATGCAGATGGGATGGAGGTGAGACGGAGACAGATGAGATGGGGGCGGAGGTGAGGATGCGGGTGGAGAGCGGCAGCGAAAAGGGTGTGGCGCGCGAACGGAGGGAATGCGATGGGGGCAATGGAGGTGTGTATTGAGCGGAGGGCAACGGGGTGATAGGGTGAGACACGCCACGCCACAGCGCAATGGAGGGAGGAGGAGGAAAGCGGGGGAGCATTGAAGGAAGGGAGGCAGAAATGAGGAAGGCAGCGGCTCATGATCATCTTCGCCGTCAACGCGGGGGCGCACGCGTACAGCGCCGGTACTGCCGCACCAGCAATCAGTTTCAGGTCCACCGCGTTGGAGGGGGACGTACGGGGTGCCTCGACGCGGGGGCGGCCGGGCAGCGGAGGGGGACTGCGGACGCGAAGGGGGTGCCTGTGCGCGTGGGCGCGGAGGGGAGGGGGGGCGTCTCGAAGGCGAGGGTCGGGAGCCACGCGATCGGGGGCTTCTCCGGCTGCTGCGCGAGGACGAGCTGCTTGGCGCTGACGGGGAGGGCGGGCGGGCGCCGTGCGAGGAAGGCGCGGGCAGCGACGAGGAGGACGCCCGCGGCGACGGGGTGAGCCAGAGGGCGGGCCGAGGGCGAGCTTACATCTCCGGGCGGGGACTGTGTCGCGGAAGAGCACAAAAACGAGAACTGCGAATCATCCCACGCCCGCTGTCATCGCTGGCTCTTCCTTCCCACCCTCACGGCCCCGCTCTGTCCTCAAAGCCTTACCTCAGCTGCTGGATCAGTAGCTGTTCTGTCATTCGACGAGATCTCCACCTATGTGGTGCTGAATATCTGGACCCGTCTCAACACTGCACACAAATTTATCCGGTCCCGGTAGTCAATCAAGGACCCATGAACATCACTCAAGTTCTCGACCCAATTAAACTCTGGTCTTTCCTGATCAACTCTGCAATCGCACATCTCTCCGTCTATTCTAGGTCGGTACCTCCTCCCGCCACGATCTGCATCACCCTTGCCCTGTATAGTCCGGTATCGTCGGGACCCCACCTCCTCGTTCCTAGTACCGATGACGACCATCCATGCACTGGACGTTTGTAAAATTATGAGTACAATGACCATACGGCTCAGGCCGGGCCGTCGTTGGATTTTTTCAGGTTGTTCTGCTTCAATGTACGGCACGTACCCTGCACAGCTCGATGCGAACACCGGAACGCCGAGACTCAGTTGGTGGGCTCCCTGTTGTATATCATTACAAATTCATGCCCGTAATCAACCCAACCCCTCCCAGGCTGAGATCCATTTAGCTAGCTGCTAGTAGCTACAATCGTATGAGATCCGAGCGTCTGCGGTCGTCCCCAATCCTTTCATCACCGGATCTCTCGTTCTGGCTGTTGGGAGCTTCGCCCGGAACGCGAAGTTGTGCAAGTGTCGCAAGTGTATGCCCCGAAGCCATCAACGACTCTTCCATGGCCTGAACTTTCGCGTCGAGCCGCTCCATCTCTATCGCCTGCTGACAGCGCTCATACAACGGCCTTGCCTTCAGTAGAAGATCTCCGGCCTTCGCAAAGTCGCCTCGTTCCTCGTGGACCCACGCCATGCCGCGGAGACAGTCGGCGTGAGATCGATACACACCCATTGCAGCAAACCCGGCGCAGGCGACTTCGAACAAACTAAGTGCAGTGTCGTTCTCCTGCTGCACCGAGAAAATCGCGCCCAGGCAACGCAGCGCCCTCATGCCGGCCAACCTGTTTTTTGTCCCCAATGCGGAGGCCAGGAAGATCATCGCCCATTCCATGGTTCGTTCAACGTCCTTCCATCCGAGCCCGATATCGGCCAGCCGCTCCAGACAGAAGATTTCCATCTCGGCAAAATTTCGCCGAGTCGCCATGAAGTATTTCTCGAGCTTGAACCTGGCCCCCTGTAGGCTTCCTTCGCGGAGTTCCAGCTCAACAAGTGTCGCGTCACAGACCATTACATTCAATGTGGATGCCAGAGGTCCTTTGCACAGCGCCCGGCAGTCATCGATCTCCCCACGGATTGGTTCTACCCATGGTCCTATCTCCCCGCCCGTCTGGATGTCTATAAGAGCAATGTTCACCCGTGCGATCACCACTTCCAAGGAAATCGACGAAGCACGTTCCACGATTCTGCTGTTCAGTCGGCGCGCCTCTGCATATTCCGTCTTCAGGAGGAACAGCTCCGCGCGTTGCGCCTCGACATCTGTGTACGCCCACGACTGTTGCAGGCCGCATGCCAATAGGAGCTCATTTGCGTGATTGAGACATCGTGTGGCATGCAGCAAGTTCCCGAGCGATCTACAACAAATAGCTTCCATCGTCGCTGCTTGGGACTCTGCGGCCAAATAACCAAGATTTTCAATATGCTTGCTGGCTCTCAAGGCCCAAATCCTCCCGGCAGAGTGTTTTCCTATGGTGTTCAGTATCTGTGCAAGACAGCACATGCTATCCGCGAGCACTGCAGGTGGAGTTTCGCTTGCACTTTCTGCTGAGATCACCTGCCGATACCAATGGATCGCCGCGGCGGTCTGGTCCTGCCGTGCATAATAAATTCCAAGAGCCTTATACCATGCGACTGCCGCAGAATCAGCGGATGCAAATTTCCTAGCGCCCGTGGTCAGCGTACCTTTTCTCCCGGGACTCGCACGCTCAAAATAACTGTTCCCCCGTATGATATAGTCGTGTACATCCGGATCCCTGGCAGTAGCACTGGCCACCCTATTCCCGAGGTATTGCCCGTAGACCGAATCAGCTCCCCATTCTGCAAGGTAAGGATCGAAGGTTTCCAACAGCCGTTGGCTCGCTGGATTCATGCCCAAAGCGAATTGGTCGAATCTGAGCGCGCTGACGAGGGTTTGACGGAAATCTCCGCACCCAGCTGATAATGCGTCGGCCAGAAGGACCTGAAGGTTACGGAAATTTTCCAAGATGTGGGTATTGGACCGCTGGATTTCCCACACACGAAGAATTTCATGGTAGTGTTTGCGCAGGGCGGCCTTCACAGGGGGGGATGGGGGGTAAACTGCCCGGACATATTCGCGGACTGGTGGTAAAACCCTCAGCCTCTTTCCAACGTCAACGTAGGCCAGAGATGTCTGGATCAGCGTAGATTTGCAGCCGAGGACATTCCGTATGGGTAGCTTGCTATACAGGATTTCACCCTGAGACAGTCCATCCGGCAGAATGCTGAGGAGACTGAGCAACTCCTGCGCCTCGGGGTCATTCTGGAACTTGTGAGGGACACTGTGAGAGAGATCTCAAGGCTCGAGCCTTTGTCGTAGCCGTCGGATAAAACGCGGGTCTTTTCTGTGTTCCAGCGGGAGAGGGTCTTCTCGCACCCTTCGTGTGAAACGACGCTGGCCATGAGGCTTACGGCGAGCGGTAGGTTTCCCGTTAGTTCCAACACCTGCGTGACGAGACTCTTCTCGTGGTCGTCACCGGCAATATCAACGAATGTCCGGAGGGCAGCGGAGTCGTCGAGAGGACGGAGAGGCAGAAGGAATGGGCGCGTCCACTTGACTTTGGCAGGCCGCTCGGCGCCTCTCATTGTTATCTGAGATTAATATAAACGAAGGGACGCGCGTAGAGAGGAGAATTCACACCAGGAGCGCGACATGTGCAACCTCAGTCACGGTGGCTAGGAACTCCTCCACGGCAGGCCGCGTTTCACTCTCCCACGGCGTCTCGAAATTGTCGAGTACTAGGAGTGTCGGCGGGGCGTACTTCAGAAACCTTGTAACTCGGTTCGCAAGGTACGACCCGGGCTCGACACCCAGATAATCGGCCAGGATGGAAATGAGGTCCGTGCAGGTCGTGGTCGCATGGCACGAGATGAAGTAGCGTTCGGTATATTTTCTGGTCACATCCGGATGATGAAGTGCGGCTGTTGTGAGGGCCGTCTTACCCATTCCGCCCGGTCCCAGGATTGCGATGCGGGCCGGTGTACTCTGTGTGAGGATGTCTATAACATCCCGGAGCTCAGTGTCGCGTCCGTGAAATATTTGAGGCCGCGCGGGGAGGAGGGCCAGCGATATGATGCTGGGTGTCAGAAATTAATCGGTGCAGGTTACACGCGACGAAAGCAATCCACCTATGGCCGGAGTGGGAGAGTTTCGTGCGAGTGCCCTTAATGAAATCAATATCTGTTTGCGTCAGAAGATGAGCACCTACCGACGAGGATTGATCCGAGTCCAACGTGAGGTCTGGATTTGCAGCAATGAGCGCTATCAACTCCTCGTGTTGCTGTTTTGCGTCCCTCTGGACTCGGGATGTCTCAATTGCGGTCCGAGTCCCGGCCTGAATCTGCGGACACGTCACCATAAGTGCAGCTGCTAGAGCTGAACAAGACACACTTGAAATTTCTCCTGCGATTGTCGAAGCTCTGCCTGGCAAGAGTGTAGTTTGGACGCCATTTCCGGCTGTCTAAAGAGCTGTTTAATCCTCCCCATGGCTTGCTGAGATTTCATGACCGAATATATCCTTTGCAGTGTCCTGAAGCACCAGTTCAGTCGCATGGTTTTTAGAGGGCTGAACAGATTGACGCACTCCATGAAGCTGTTAATGTCGTGCAACACAGCAGGTGCGAATTCCCCGTCACCGACGGACGCTGAAGATATCCCGATAATTGCACACAAGATCGTATGAATTTCGTCTACCAGTTGAAAACATTGCTCTTTGTTCGCACGAACCGTCTATTTGGTTATGGGGCATTAGTTCTCAGCAACATAGAGCGATCTCCTGCGCACCTCGACTACCTTCAGGATAGCCAACGTCAATGACGCGACTGATCCAAGGAAGGGAACACGAGCAGATATCGCGATTTCCTGAGTTGTTGAAGCTGCAAGAGTGGTGTACTCGATGATTCCTTTCAACTGTAGAGAGGGCATGGCTGTCAGTATAGGGTGTTTCCAAAGGCCAATCTCCCAGTTATAAGCACAAATCAGACCCTCCGGTATTCAGAAGAACTGTAAGAATTCGCCGTCAGGGCGTAGCACATCCAACACACCCCACACGCCCGAATTAGTCCATTTCATTTGAACAAGATGGTGACAATGTGCGGGTAAATTACACGCAGATATGAGATAGGCTGACCACGGGCGCTGGACCGAGTTAGCATCTGCTATCGGACGCTGTCGTGTGAGCCTTGAGGGCATTAATATTGTGCGGTTGCGGCTCCCATGAACTTCCCCGAAGGGGTCGGATGGGGTCCACCGGGATTAAAATTTCAGATGTGGGGTCGGGGGTCGGGGGTCGGGGGGGTCCTGGGAGTAATTCGTATGAGAGCCAAGGGTGAATAAAATTGAGATTGCATTCTCGTAACGCCCACGCAAATCGGGCTTAAAACATAACCCCGCGGCTTGGCACGGAAATGAGGCCCAACAAGGGAATTCCTTGGCGTTGAAAAGTCCAGCACTGAAAGGCCCTCGAAGGAAAATGCCGAGAGTTAAAAGACGCGCGCCACCGTGTTCTCCCCAGCGCACATGGTCAAAATTTGGTGCATTTGCTCGCGTAAGTGTGGATCGAGATTGCCGGCGACGGTGATGCCAAGTGGGCTACGAGTGGAGATATTAAGGGTTCACGTCACTGCGCGTCAGGGTTAGGGCTCATCCGGTACGGTCTCCTACCCAACCGCCGTTTCGAGGTTGGATAATTCTATTTAACAACCCCCTTGTTGAGAACAACCCGGGTTGCTGGTGAATTTTCTATTTATCAACCCCCGTCTATTTTTGAACTTGTCACAGAATCGATGCACGGCACCCGACGTGGGTAGAGGTCATTTTGCGGCGGACTATGTACATACACTAGTCCACTCCAGCCTCTTTTTGATTTTGGAACTCATTTGATGATTTCTTGATCATTCGCAGCTGGTAAACACAGCGTGCCATTTCTGAAACCGGCCTGAGATCCGGCCATCAATACATCACACTTACCCGCCGAAGGCATGCACCGCGCAGCGGCCCCGGGGCGAGTGAGATGCTCTCAGCAGTCAGCCCAGCGGTGAACAGGCAGCTCGCGGGTCCCCTCAATTTATTGGTTCAATACTCTTGTTGACAGGCGGCGGACGCTGCCGAGAAAATGCCGAGTTGATCGCCTTCCCCGGCAGGCTGATCGGAAATGTTGTTTGATAGGACGGCAGCAAGTCTACTCTCACTCGTCGGGGGGTGAGCCCTTTGAACTAAAAGTAGAGTAGCAGTAGATATAATAGGTATTCAAATTTACCCAAGCTCTTTTTGTAGACTGGGACATATCCCGCTACATACCGCCGCCCCGCCGCCCCCCGTCATCAACCAGCATCATGCTTGTGAGTGGGAGTTGTGACCTGACTTTATAAATAGATGGGGTTGTTGGATAGAAATTTTCTATTCTGCAACCCGGTTGTTCTTAACAAGGAGGGTTGTTAAATAGAATTATCCTTCGTGTCGGCGTCGGATGTGGCTGAGAGAAATAAAGAATGTGATGTGAATGTTAGCAGGGGAGATTTTCGGAAGGAGTTGGTGGAGAAAAAAAGATAGTAATGAACACATTGAAGTTGGCGCGGGGAGTCGAACCCCGTCTGCGTGCTGCCAATTTTCTACGACGGTCAAAGAAGGCCCGCGGTGTTCCGTACACCGCACCCGCGCAATTACCCTGCTTATCCCTCCGCAAAGTACGCAGCTTTCGCGCAAGGACGTGCTGAGAAAAAAGATGGGGAGGGCAGTGCAATTCGGGCGCGGGAGTCGAATCCCGTCTTCGGGTTGCCATTATCACAACATAGACACAAAGTATGCGATGTTCCGTACACCACGCCCGAATACCTGCTCTGTTGATTCCCCTGTTAATTGGATGAGATTTTGCGCAAAGACTTGCTGAGAAAAATACAAAGGTTGGACGGAATGTGTATTCGAGCGCGGGACGTCGAACCCCGGTCTGCGGGCTACCGCTTCCTCCTATAAAGAAGGCGCGCAGTGTTCCGTACACCACACCCTCCTTACCCTATTTATCCCCTCCCAACTACGCAGATCTCGCAAGGACTCGGCTGCGGAAAAGCAAAAAAAATCCAGCAGAAGATCTCATTCGGGCACGGAGTCGAACCCCATCTGCGGGCTAACGTGTCCTGCAAGTCTTTGAGAAAAGCCCGCGGTGCTGCCTAAACCACACCCGAGTATTCAGCCTGTCCATCCGTCTGCAACGTACGCACCTTGTACACGGTCTGGACGCTCCATTCTCCTCCATCGAAAGAAGGCGCGCGCCACCCACCGTACCCGCGCCACGCCTTCCTCCTTAACACCTCGTCCCTCGCACCTCCTCCCTCAGAACACAAAAAAAAGAATAGCACGTTCTATAACGAAACGAAACGTAGCAAAAAGCAGGCACGCAATAGGCAACAAAATGGATAAGAATAGCGTAAGGTTCAATAGCGTAAGGTTCGTCCACAACCGCTCCCCTCCCTCCCGCACCCCACGCACAGCACACGGCACACACCACTCGTCGGCGCACTCCGCACCAGCACGCCCACCCGCCCCGCGCCCTCCATACAGCCGCGGCGCACACAATCAACACCCTCCTCCCACCTCCCCCCGCGCTCCCCTCCACACGCCGCGGCGCACGCAACGCAACACCGGCGTTGGCGCCGGGCGGTATCATAGATAGCCGTACAGTATCGTTTTGTTCCTCGTCTTCAGTCTTTAGTTGTTGTTAAATTATCCGTCCCCGTCGGGGGTCATACCGGCGGTGTTGACGCGCGACGTGATGATGAGGGTGCGGGGGCGGGCGGGGAGGGGCGGCGGTAGGTCTGTAAGAGTGTTAGTGGGGGTTGTAAACGAGATAAGAGATAAGTGATGAGATGGGGATGGGGAAGGGAAGGGAATGATGGACAGATGAGATGGGACGGGGACGGAGGGGAGATGATACATCGACGTGCTGGTGGAGAACGGAGAGCGGCAGCGATAAGGTGTGGTGTGTGCGGACGGGGGATGGGGTGAATGGGGGTGGGTATTGAGCGGAGCGCAACGGGGTGATAGTGGTGAGACACGCCACGCCACAGTGCAACGGAGGGAGGAGGAAGAAAGAGACGCAGAAATGGGGAAGGCAGGCTTACACGGCGGCTCATGATCATCTTTGCCATCGACGCGGAGGCGCACGCGTACAGCGCCGGCACTGCCGCACCATCAATCACCACCGCGTTGGAGGAGGACGTACGGGGTGCCTCGACGCGGGGGCGGCCGGGCAGCGGAGGGGGACTGCGCACGCGACGGGGGTGCCTGTGCGCGTGGGCGCGGAGGGGAGGGGGGAGCGTCTCGAAGGTGAGGGTCGGGAGCCACGCGACCGGGGGCTTCTCCGGCTGCTGCGCGAGGACGAGCTGCTTCGCGCTGACAGGGAGTACGAGCGGACGCCGTGCGAGGAAGGTGCGGGCGGCGACGAGGAGGACGCCCGCGGCGGTGGGGCGAGCCAGAGGGCGGGGCCGAGGGCGAGCTCACATCTCCGGGCGGGACTGTGTCGCGGAAGAGCACAAAAACGAGAACTGCGAATCATCCCACGCCCGCTGTCATCGCTGGCTCTTCCTTCCCACCATCACGGCCCCGCTCTGTCCTCAAAGCCTTACCTCAGCTGCTGGATCAGTAGCGTCCTGAGTCTGGGGCATTGATATATCACCGTCGCCAAGTAGAGAGCAACGGTGATGTATCAAAGTCCCTGGCGCACAGAGGTGCATGATACATCACCTGAGGGATGTGCACCACCAGCCAGCTCAGGCAGCCCCGCGTCGTCGCGATAGCGTCCTCGCCGTCGCCCACGACGAACAGAGATATTTGATGGTTTGTCAGCAGCTTCCAATTTGGGAAGACGTCGTGGAGAGCCCTTCGACGTCGTGGGTCGCGATGAGCACGATAAATACATTAAAAATACAGTAAATACACCAAAAAAATGCCAAAAAAATCGCCCATACAGCCCATGTAGCAAGTGTCCATGAAAGTCAAGAAGAAGTTCGGCGTCGCCCTATACATCCACATATGTCGTTCCCGCCGCTGCAGTCGGGACCGGCTCCTCCTCGGACTTGTCATCCTCGTCCCCGCTCTCGTCCTCATCGGAGTCCACCCAGCCATCGTCCTCCACGTCCTCCCCCGCCCTCCCCTTGCGAGTGAGCTCAGCCAGCGCTGCCCATTTGCGCTCAAAGTCGTTGTGCATATTCCTCAGCATCTTCGCCTGCCTCTTCGCATACGCTGTCTCGCCTTCGAGCTGCGCCCCCTCTGGTAGGCCGTGCAGGCCCACCCGCTCCTCCCACCAACTGGCACGCCACATCAGGAATTGGAGAATTCGGCGACGCTCCTCCTCGAGTAGATCGACCTCTTCCCGCCAGCGCAAAGACCTTGCACGCGTCTTCGCCCACTCGATACGGAGGGCTGTGGACCCCATGTTAGCTTGTCTCGCCTCCCGATCTATGAATGGGGAGCTTACCCTCGTTCAAAGCTTGCTTCTGGCCAACGCCCTGCCTCTTCGTCTGCACCACCCAAATCCATGACAGCGGCAGCTCCTTCTTGCGCCTCTTCTTCGCCGGCCCTTTCTTCTTCGACGGCGCCTTCCCCTGATACCCCCCCTGCCTCCCTTGCCCGCCCCGACGCGCAGCCTGCCTCTCCTCGTCGCCGAAGTGAGCGCGTGGTCTGCCCCGAATATCCTCCTCCTTCAGCTCCTTCAGGGTCTGCTCCCACTCGTTGAGCTCCAGCGCCTTGCCGAGCGATACCAAGGCGAGTCGCGCCACCCGATATTGAGCCGCTGCGCGTCGGATGCGGTCGTTGAGGCCGTCAATCTTCCCATTGGATCGAGTATTCGCACGCACACCGCGCATGTTCTTGTCCTTGTATATGTACATGTACGAGCGCACGAGCAGCTGCCGTCGGATGTCGTGCAGCGCTTCGTGAGCCTGCCCGACGCGCAGACGGTACTCGTAGCTCTGCACCTCTGTTGAGCAGCGCGGGCGGCGCCTGGCGCCCGGCAGCCTCATCATCGCCGACGGCATCCACAGGGGGATGTCCTGCACCTGCACGCCGGGGATTGGCTGCGTCCCAGCCCTCTTTGCCCTCTCCTCGTCATCCTTCTGGCGCAGCCAAATGACGCGCGGAATGAAGCGCTCCTGCGACTTCATGAACGCCTCGATCTTCCGGCGTAGTTTGCTGGTGCGCTCGAGCATCGTTCTGCGCTGGTCGTCGGTCGGATGCTGCCCCACAGCAGCAGAATCGAATCCAAGGGCTCTCCTGTGCGTTGGTTAGTCTGGCAAAGGTCTGCTCGAGTCGAATATGCACGTACTGCTGCTCCTCGAGCTGCAGGCCCATCGCGACCATCTCTGTGACGTGCATGTCGTCCGCCACATCGCCCTCCTCCTCCGTCCCAGCTGCCGCTTTAGCCGCCGCTTCCTGTGCGAGCTCCCGTCTAACCTGCGCCAGATGGTCGTCCTTCTCGAGCGTCTCGAATGGGTTTGGCTGGTCGGGGTCCTCCTCCCAAATTGTCGCCATCTTTGTCCAGACCTCCACCGCCTCCACGTCTTCATTTTCCCCCGCAGCTCGCAGCGACTCCTCCATCTCGGCTAGCGCTCGTTTTGCCGCGGACATCTCCGGCACTGCCCTCACTGTTTTCTTTAGCATTACACGGCCTTGAATTCCATGTGAGCTCACGGTACGGAACAGTGCAGATGAAATATTCGCTTACCGAGGCTGATGATCTTTTTCCAATTCCAGTCGTTAAAATGCTCGTTCAGCGTGTCGCGACGTGCACCGGGGCCCATCTCCTTCGTGCTCCCCGCCAAAGGGTTCGCGTTCGCCCATCCACGCTCTGGAGCCTCGCCGTCCGTCTGTCCAACATCGCGCGTGAGATTGAAAGAGAAGCGCAGATTGCATGCTTCGATATGGGCTGGGAGGTGGAATTTTGGGACGAGGAAAACGAGAAACTTTTGGTTGTCCTCGGTCATCTGGATTTCCTGCTCGTACGTGTTCATTCGTTTCCAAATATTCAGGTGCCATTGGCACGCAATGTCGTACGATACGTAGAAGCGCATTAGCTCCGTGCTGGCGACGCTTTTGAAGAACATGTAGTCCATGTTTATGTATCTGAAAGTAAAATAAGCATCGCTTTGAAATTTAGTCCCAAAACGGTGCTCACCGCTCGCCATACTGCAAATCCCCGACCGCCAGCGGGCGCTTCATGTTGTGGCGTGCACAGTCGACAGCGCCGATTCCAGACGATGCAGTACCGCGCGATTCGCGGTCTGGTTTATTCACTGCGTCGTGTGCGACGCATGTACTCCTCTGCGAACCGTATTAACCTGCTGCCCGACAAATAAGGGAAAAATCCAACCTCTTGAGGCGTATTCCAATGGCGCTTCAAATGTGCCATGTATTCCTCCACCGCGCAGTAGAACCCATATCCGTCGCCCAAACCGGGGTCCTTCTCCTCGCTGGAGACATCCTTGCGCTTTAGTCGAAAGTTTGCATCTATCGCCAAAAAAAGTGCGTAAAGGAACCTGTTTAAACGCGTTAATCTCAGCCCACATATGTCACACATCAAGCTTACTGCTTCTCCTCCGGCGCGTCCTTCCAATCGGCTGGTAGATTCTTCTCTGGGTGGGGGCACGCCGGACATAGCAGCCCGCAACCTCCCGGCTCGGTCCCGGCGATACCCTTAGGGTCGTGCCCGCAGCCTGCACGTTTGAACATATGTAGATTGTTCCACTCCCTCGTCATCCGACGGAACTCGTGGTAGCGATCCTGCATTTGAATTTAAGCTAATGCACACACCCATGCGACACAAAAGACCTACCGGTGGTGGCGCCAAACCCGTATTATCCGACTCTCGAGCAAGGCTGTGATAAAATTCGAACGCGGAGCCTTTCGACTCGAAACACAGCAGCTGGAAGCGGTCGAGGACGTTGAACGTCGCCGCAGTTCGCGGCGCTGCCACCGTAGCGGGATAAAACCGAGCCCGCATGAGCTGCAGTGGCGGCGCCCCCCCGCTTCCGCATCCACAAAAGTCGAGGCCTACTTCGTGTACGCCATGGTCGTCGATGATCACGAAGGCGTCTCCCGCGGCAGGCTCTGGAAGCGGACAGGTGCGCTTCGGTCCAGCCCAATGCCCCAGCTGAATGCGCAGGCCCAGTTGCTTAAGGGTCTTCTTCTCAAAGCAAGAGCCGTCCCAATACTAGATAGAAACATGTCAGCTCAAGTTGCTCCACAAAGTAAGAGATACATACTTGAATACGATGCAGCGGATACATTCGGTGCTGCGTCACTATGCAATCTTTGCAAATGAGCTCGTCGCCCGACATGCAATCGCCGCAGCGATGATCCGCCTTGCCTACGCGGCAGGTCCGGCAGACGGGATACGAGCGGTGGTCCCCTCGGCCCTCCAGGATAAGTAGGACCTTCAAAAAATCCTCGCGATAGTTTTCGACCCATTGGCGGAGAGGGTCATCCTGATCTCGATTTAGCGGTCCAATTACAGAGTAAAGGTAAGCCGTATACTCACCGAATCACGCAAATCACGCCCCTCGCCATCCGTGTCGCCCCCTGGGAAATCCCCGTCATCGTTCGCCACTTCCAGGAGGTCGAAAAAAGGTGTTTGCTCGACGTCGGGGCGTAGCAAGGGCTCGCGCGCGGGCTGAGTCGGTGAGGTCGGAACTGGGACGAGCCGGCCGGTATTGCGTACAGCACCCTCGACATTGACATGGGTTGTTTCGCGCAGGATGTGTGCCGTTCCAGCAGATGGTGTCTCGCCGTCTGAGCTGTCATCGTCGGAGAAGTCATAGTGTGTGCCGATTTTGCGTTTGGCCATTAGGATGTTCTTGAAGGTGTCCACAGGATGCGTGAGGAGGAGGAGAAAGAAGCTGGGGCCAAGCAAGCGACATGCGCTCGCTTGGCCCCGATGTGGCATAAATCAGAAAGATCAACAATCGCAAAAGTGCACGTGCACCGAATCAACCGATTGATCACATCGACAACGAGGTGCAAACGAGGTGCAAGGGAAAGGAGAACTGTAAAAAAAACCAGAACGGATCGAATGAGGGCTGAATATTCCTTGATAAATTTTGGTGTGTCGGACCCCTTGAGGGTCGGATTGTAAGAGTGTTTGTCTGCGCTGAGAGTCAGAATCGGTTAGTACTTGCATACAAATCATACCAAGGAGCGGTAATGCTATCAGCCGGAGACAAATTTGCAAAGATGGCAGAGCGCATGCCCCGAGATCAGCGCCGCGGCGGGCACAGGACACAGGGACTCTGCAACTAATGGCGGGTATATAACTTGTTGCTCTAAATGATCCATTGCAAGAGTATACTGGTATTATTCAATTCGGGAAGTGAAGTCGGTTGAGGAAGGTTGAGCGCTGAGCGCTGAGCCGAGGAGTGGTCACACGTGTGACTTGACGCGCCAAAACGATGTCAGTCCTTTTCGAAGCGTTCCTTGTGTGACCTTCGGGGGAGACTTGAAAAAAATCTCCAAAAAATCTAGTCTACTTGAACATGGAAAGAGTATTATTTGAGTCCGTCCCGATGAACGGCGAGGAAGCGAGGCGGGCATACTAGACATTTAAGATGATTTATCATTTGAATTGCATCAGCAAGGAAAGTGCCGTGAATAACGTGTCAGCTCAAAATGTGTGACCTTCGGGGGAGACTTGAAAAAAATCTCCAAAAAATCTAGTCTGCTTGAAAATGGAAAGAGCATTATTTGAGTCCGTCCCGATGAACGCCGAGGAAGCGAGGCGGGCATACTAGACATTTAAGATGATTTATCATTTGAATTGCATCAGCAAGGAAAGTGCCGTGAATAACGCGTCAACTCAAAAATATTTTTAGGATGTTGTTGGCATAAATGTCGGGGGCTCCAAAAAGAGCTCCCATAAAAAATCCAGTGTGCTTGGGGATGCAAAGGCTTTTATTTGAGCGCGTCGCTACTAAGGGCAAGCGCAAAATAAATATACTAAATATCCAGCAACTCAAAAGCAGGGCACGTCGGCCCGTGGATGCATCGGTATCACAAGGATACGCTTCGAACCCGCTGTTTCAAAAGCACACTTTGAGCAATTTTTCCCACCACCCACCATCTCTGATTTCTGATTTCTGTACGCCAGCTGAACTTCCCGCAAAAAAAATAGCCCTATGCTTTTCGTTTCATACAATCTCAACTGCCGCTTCCATCGAAAAGTCCACGCCTCTCAGAGCAATTTTATCAGCTCCAAAAATCCCTGCCCAGTCGACAACTTTGACTACAGTGACATGCCGCCGCTCGAGGATCCCTCGATCGAAGACGATATGCACTCTGATCTCATTATCAATTACATCACCTCCATTTTACCCTTACCAGCAGACTGTAATGATCTCCCATGAATTCATATTTTACCAATAGAATGCAGCAACGAAAGATTTGTATTGGGATACTAATCTACATACTCGACGCCGAGCTGATCCGTTCATTGAGCTCTGGCGAAACGCTGCCATCACCACGTACGTTAGGTCCGTAGCGTTGATCGTATACGATCACCTCGTTCTTCGCGGGCTTCATCGGCCATGGGTAATCGCATGCGCGGACAAAATGCATCCTAGCATCAGATGTGAGGCTGGGTTTTAATTGAGCAAGGAAAAAAAGGTGTACGGTTGGAGAAGCTGGCGCCGGGTTTCCTCCCACTGGCGTGCACGCTCCAGCCGCTTGCTGAACACATCGCATGAATTCGACGCCAGAAAATAACGAAAGATGCAGGCTCACCTCTCGTCTAAGCCTGGAGCATCGATAAAGATCACGTCGTCCTCGCGTTCGCACTCTGAGTCATCCACAGAACCAGAATCCCTGCATATATTAGCCGGCGGCGGGGGGGTGCTGCACATGTACGCACATTGAACCTTGGGAGCGAGCCGCCTCTTGCATGGACTTGAAATCCCGGATAGCATCGTCGAGCAGCGGTTCGAACGCCTTGCTCCACGCTTCGTGATCGAAGTGGTTTTCCAGCACGTCCCGTCTCATCCCCACGCCCATCTCCGATTTGCTGGTGGACAACGGCACCCACTCGCGCTCAGGTCCCTCGCCGTACGTTCGTCCGGTGGTGGAAAATCCGACATCGGGCGGGGTGCGACGGTCGCTCTCCAGTATATCTGAACAAAATAAATGAGGATAATCAATACGAATATCAGACGTACCTGAGGCCTTGCGCTTCTTGAGGGATTTCTTCACCATTTTCCTAGAGGCAAGGCTGCTCAGACGATTGGGTGAAGGGGAAAATATTATTCGGTGCTACTACTGACTAGAGTAGTTACATCTGCACCAGCAAAATCAAAATCAGACGCGCAATTAGAAGATAGCATGGAGGGTTTACCGACGGCTAATCGTTGCTCCGTGCATATGTGGGGCCTGGGCACGCCGGACAGTGCACCACATGAGCGACGATCCCCCTGGAATATTGCTCGCGGCAACTGCGTTGCTTGGCACGGCGGCGCTGATCCTCCTGCAGGGCGTCAGTTAGGTATTTGATTGGATTAACAGCCAACTTACCTGTTCCTCCAGTGCTGGTTCAGCGGGGTTCCCGTTCGAATCCATGGTGGTCGTCTATTTCAGGTATTTTATCGGCTAAGATCATCAGAAAGACATTTTATTTGCAAAGAACGTATCACGACGAGATCGGCCCAAACCCATTAGGCCCAAAGCCGTAGGCAAGCTCGAATGCGACAGCGTAGGTCGGCGACACGTCGCGATTAGGATAGAAACGGTGGGAAAGCAGCTGCTGTGCGTGCGACGGTGCACCGTTACAACCGCAGTAGTCGACCGACGCCTCGTGGACACCGTGGGCGTTGCAGATGCGGAAGTTGGCGTCCGCTGCGATGGGCAGGGGGCAAGTGTCGGCAACGGAGTGGCCCAGTTGAATCCGCATGCCGAGAGATTTGAGGCTCACGACCCGTATTTTGTTCCCGCTAGCCACCTGCTAAAATGAAAATTAGCCGAGAATTCGCGAACAGCGGCGGGGCGTTACCTCGATCCAGTGAAACGGGTTGTGAAGATGGTGGCACCGAGCACAGCTGAGACATACGAACTTGTACGGGAAGCACACCGTGCAGCGGTACTTTGCACCGCGGTAATTGCAACCAACGATCGTGCATACCTTTGGGATGGATGGAGGAGGTCTTGCGAGCTCCACTTCGATTTCGTGGATGGCGTTGACTATGTGAGCCTAAAATTATGATCAGCTAGCGTGTCGTGGGCTCGTGAATCCCACTTGCGAGTTGAGCTGGATCCATGGTGGTGGGAAGAGCGTGAGTTGCCATGAGAAACTGATCATCCGTGTTTCTGCATTGGGATCGGAGGACCGGCCCGATCACCGACTTCCACGTCAGTGACTCACGCCCATCTAATTGCGAAGAGGCAAAAGTGTTGCCTCTATGGAACCGATGTTGTGGGATGTAAAAAATTCATACAGATAAATAAATGTGGGGATACAAGGAGTGATCAATATTACGAAATGAGAATTACGATGGCGATGAGACCTACCAGAATTGCCTGTATACGCACTTCGTGGACTCTCAAAATAAATTGTGAAGAGGCAAAAGTGTTGCCTCTATGGAACCGAGACAAATCATTATTTAGAATCCGCATTGAGGTACAGAACACTAGCAAATATTTTTAGAGGTATAATCCGAAATGCGATTGAAAATTCACCTCGAGACTAGTCAGTCGGCTATAGTGTCGCGCATACTCGGAGCTCTGACTTGAAGCTTCGAAGTTAGTTGAAGGTTTTGAACGCCAAGATCACGGCTGAAATGGGGTTTCAAGAGGGCAAAATTGGAGGCACACCACTCAAAACGCATGTGAGGCTCCTCCAGGGACGATTAAAAATGAGAGGAGATTGGAATATGGAGGGTATGAGGATTTTGAAGATATCGTTCAGCAATTGCGAGTGGGCTAGATGAGGAGGAACTACAGCAGGGGACGATGGTGGTCCATGAGAAAGCTCTGATGTCACGCTAGTAACACAGATCAAAGGGTGACTATGCGGGTGAGAACCGGAAAGTTTTACCTCAATAATAACTTGTAGGTAGACGCTGTAAAATCTGAGGCGGCAGTTCGTGGCATGAGTGCATACCAAACACCATTGAGAAAAAAATGGAGCAATTGGGCAAGGGCAGGGAAAAATATTTTACGATGCGCAAAAGACACATCCAGATCGACGTAAATAATGCAACACATCCTGATCTATCTTGCCTCTTGACTCTATCAGGTTTTTTCGTATTTATGCTCTTGGCCGCGGACAATGAAGGAACTATTGCAGAGACCACACCGTAAGTGGACGGAGTGTTTCTGGGGCCACAGGGACTGACAATTGAGCAGATTGTTGACCGCCGCTCAAAAGAAACGGCAGCGCCAACGAGAGGCTAGCAAACGCTACTACGTTAAGTGGGTGGATGCGGACTATTTTTCCTCCATCCTTCATGTTTTTCTTTCAGTCATCCCGAGGTTAAAACAAAGAAGCAAGTACAAGCCGCGGAGAGACGGTAAAAACGGCAATCGGGCAAATTCAGGTCGGACGAGACTGACTAGCATTTAGAGCCGCCAAAAAAACAGCCAAGCGTCGATGGGACCCACCAAAGAGGTCAAAACCAGGCCGTAGGTGTGTGGATCAACCGTATGGCGTAACATGCAGGTCTGAACAGAGGCGCAGCGAGCCAGATATATTTAACAAGGCCGACCAGGCCCTCCTTCCCTCTGGAGACAACCCGCAAATCGCTGAGCTGCAAACGGATGCGGAGGACGTGGAGGACGGTAATTCCCATACCAGCAAATTCACCGCCCAGCATGAGTATGAGACGGTAATGGAGAATGGTGAGTCGCGAGCGAGATAGAGCACGCATAAATTTCACTTCTTTCACTTCTCAACTAATCAATTACACTGTTGAAGCGGCTTCCGAGAACAGTGCAGACTACTTCGAAGAAGCCTCAGCCGGGCGTCTCTTGGAAGAAGCTAACGACGACCCCGACGAATTTTGGCGGCCTGAATGGGCGGGACTCGGGACACTGCGGGCTGCTGACGAGGTCGTAGCGGCGGAAACCCTGGCATCCATGGCTGGGTTGTCTGCACCTCAAGAGCTGAAGATGCCATCGGACACACGAGAACCCGAGGGCGAGGACGAGCAAGCCGGCGGCAGCCTGACTATCCAGGGCGCTGAGATGACGCAATGCAGGTCTGTGATCACCTTCATGATTAGAGCCGAGCAGCATAAATTTTAAAAACAGATCGGACGGCGAATCCACCTTAGACAGCAGTGCCCCCGAAATCGCTGTCGTTATCGAGGATGTCAGCGACACACGGTACGTTTCTCCCTCCGTACCATTTACGCACCTGCCCATTAATATCAACCAAGACCGGCGAGAGTATTTCGGGGATATCGTTACGAACCAGTTGGTCCACAGCCCGACAATGCCGCACGTCAAGCAAGAAGCATGCCATCGGCGTCACCGGGTCAAGGTATATGCGGAGACTGCAGGAAGGTCGATGCATGCAACACCGCCGGCGACGACAGCGAAGGGTTGTGCTTTCGGTGCTTAGACTGTGTGATGGGTGATTATGCGTGCTGGGAGCACTTCAATGGGGTGAAAGATTGGGAGGACCCCCTGTGGTAGTCAACGAATCACGCGGAATAATAATAATTTATTACAATGCAAAATATCACGAATTAACGTGAATCCTCCACGAAGGATCTGTTATCTGCTAAGCGCTAAGGTTTTGACATGGTATCGAGGCTATCAGTCTTCGACTGTTCGATGCAAGATTGTCGGTGGCTTTTAATTCCTTGAGGATAACAACCGACGTATGCGGTGAGGTAACTCAGTTATTTCAGGCGCAAGCGGAAAGCGAGGTGTATTGCAAACTATTTAATGTATACGACGCGCCGAGCAAGAAGCTGAGGAAGAAATCTGGAAAAAAGATTAGATGGTGTATAAGTAAAGTGTTGAAAGACACTTACTGTTATGCCGCCGCATCGTCTTCCACACCATCCCAAACCTCAGTCCACTTCTGAACCTTGCCAGCATTGTACTGGAAGCGGTAGTAGGCGAGAGCCTCCGCGCGAGTATCCTTCTTGAGCCGGAATTGGTTGGGTACGCCCAGAGCTGGACGTTGGCCTCGTCGCTGAGGAATTTACCAGATCAATATGTGGGACTCGGAGATACAAAGAGAAAACATACGCGGTGGCGTACAGGCCGGGCTCGCGCCAATGCAGACTACCTGGAAGGGTCGGCCATCGTTGGGACCCGGGGGGAAAAGCGCCTCCATCTGCGCGGGGGTCCGGGGGTCACCTTGGGCCCAAATGGCGTTGTCAGTGGCATCTGCGCCAGCGAAGGCAGCGGCGGTTGCGGCGGAGGCAGCGGTGGCAGCATTCATAGCTGCCGTCGCTGCCGTCGCGGCCCGTGCTAAAGGCAGGGGGGATCAATGCTGGAACAGTCTGAGTGTAGATTCAATAGATAATCGAGGAAGGTGCTCACATTTCACATCGAGGCAAAGGCTCGTCATTTCCAGCGCTCTCTTGGTGAGGGCGACGCCAGGGCGCGATGTCCATAAAAAATTGAGTAATCAAGGGCAAGGTGCGAGCGGGCGCACTCACTTTGCACATCGATGCACAGCTTGGTCATGTCGAGGCACATGGTGGTGAGCTCCGCGACCTTGGCAGTCAAGGCGTCCATCTCTCGTTGAGGGTTGGACACGTTGATTGCGTTGAGCACGGTGTCGGTCATGAGAGGCGGTGGTAGTGGGGAGAGCGGCGGTGGGGTGAAGGTGGGGCAATAGATACCAGATAATAAATAAGGCCTAAATGGTTAGCCGATAATCAAAGAAGCTCGGGGCGAGCTCCGAGAGCACATGAAAAACAATTCACCTGATGGAAGGGTGAGATTCGAAACACATTCGGAAACTTGGCATTGCCGTTTGGAGGTATATACATTTTGGGCGGTTTAAGCATCTGTTTTAGGACTGAAATTGTAGCCGTCTGCGGAATCACGCCGTATTCGGGGCGAAAATCCCCTGGAAACGACGCATGGATGGCGGGATTGGTGATATATCAGCAAATAAACAAATAACAAAAAAAGTGTGCCTTACTCCCAATCGACCGCAGGTCTAGCACAAAAAAATTCCCCCATGGCTCCTTCTCCCTGGACAACGGCCCCCGAGCTTTCATGGCTGCAGTCGCAGATGCCCAAGTATTTGATCGCCAAGACAGAAAGCAAACTCTGGAAGTTTTGGCCAGAGATGCAAGAAGCGTGGTTCAAGGAGTTTCCTGAGGAGCGTCGTCTCGGGCTCCCAGGGCTCACGGACGAGGGCGACGCGCCGGACTTGACGGCCGAGCAGTCGAGCGCCCTTGGAGCCGCTCTGAAGGCCAGAAAGGAGGTAAGTCGTGTTTCCAGCTCAGAAGACGCGTTACTTACGTGTCCTCGCGCGTAGCGATTAGAAAACTGGTTTCGAAATCACAGCAAGAAGGCCAACACTGTTGGCACGGTTCAGCGTAGCAGCGCAGACTCACTTGAGCACATACTCTTCAGAAAACCACCCCAGCATCGCCCTCACCGCCCCATCGAGCTGTTTCAGAAGCGAAATCCCGCGATTATCGATGCCGCTCTCGAGAAGGCTGGCTTCTTCAGCATGAACGAAGAACACATGTCGGATGAGGTCGTCGACTGGGATATGGAGAGCCCGGAGCAGGCGTCTGGCCGCGTGAAGGCCACCCAGTCTCAGCGGATGATCGTCCGGACGCGTGTCGTAAACGCGCTCTTTGCAGAGGCTTCGCAGGAGGAGAAGGATGCAATTGACGAGCTTGTCGAGGAAGAGAAGAAGCAGGCGGATTTGAAGGCAGTGGGGAAGAAG
>JARKIE010000573.1:0-42552 GCA_029378255.1 Mycena rosella
GGTATCGCAAGATGAGGGGGGGCGTGAGGGTCGGTATCGCGGCGGGGCGGGGCGTAAGTACGTGAGCGTGAGCGTGAGCGGGCGTGAGATAGATAGCGATAAGGTAAGGCTAAGATAGGGGACGGGTAGAAGCAGGAGGAGAAAAAAGCGGGTAGAAGAAGCACGATGAGGTGTGGGTAGACGAGAGGAGGCGGGTAGAAGAAGCAGGAGAGTGCGGAGAGGAGGAAGATGAAGCGGTAAGGAGGTATGCGAAGTGGAGGGAGGTATCATCAAATGCGTGAGGTATCATCAGCGTCATCTACGTCTGGAGATGGGAAATCGTAAGAATACAACAAGGGTGGCGCGGCCACGGGAACCAGGAGGGACCAGGGGGACGAGAGAGGGAAGAGAGGAGTAAGCAGGATGTCCATGTGGGGTTGTACAGTGCGTGGAATGTCTGGGTGCGGTAAGGTAAGGTAAGGTAAGGTAAGGCAGGAGGACGTGCGGGTGGTTGGCGGAAACAAGAAGGGTACAAAAGCGCATCTAAGGCGCGGCCGTCCGTGGGCGGGGATGTATAGATACGTCGACATCGACGTCAGCAAGATATGGGGGGTTCGGGTGGGCCCGGTCGGGCGTACGGGCACAGGCGCGCGTTGCAGACAACGGCGCGCCCCAGCCCTTGGCGGGAGACAATCAGGGCCGGCTTGCTAGTCTTCGTCATCATCCAACGAAGCCCAGCCACCCGCCGCCCACTACGTCGCCCGCCAATCCGCGTCCAGCCCCGCCGCCCACGGCGAAAGCAGCGGGCTCGCCGGGCTCCGCGAGCGCTCCAGCGGGCTGCGGCTCCCGTCGTGTCCGCGCGGGTGCCCGTGCCCGTGCCCCTCGCCCGAGTGTGACCCGCTCGACCCCGAGTGCTCCGCGTCCCGCGCGCGGTGCCCGAACGCGCTGACGGCCGGGCTCATGGGCCCCTCGACGGACCCCGCGTGCGCGAGCGCGCGCGCGCGCGCGGAGGAGCCGGACGAGGGGTACTGCGAGTGCAAGGCGCCCGAGGACGCGTTCCCCGAGTGCAGGCGCGAGTGCCCCGAGTGCGAGTGCGAGGCGGACGAGAGCGACGCCGAGTTGAGCCGACGAGTTGTTCGCGCGTGAGTGGAGCGAGCCCTGCTCGGACGAGGGGCCTTGCGTGTGGTGGTACTCCGCCTGCCGCAGACAGTCAGCACGTTAGAAACACCGGGAAGAAAGACGTACCGCCCCGCCAAACGTCCCGCGCCGCCCGGGCTCGCCCATAATGCCCACCCCACCCATGCCCCACTCCCGCCGTTGCCCAAGCGAGCCATCGCTCCCGCTCCGCCCAAGCAGCCGCCACCCGCCCTCCGCGCCGGGCGGCGCGTCGTCCAGCTCGAGGCTCAGGTGCGGCGCGCCTACGTTAACCACCGGCAGCCCCCCAGCGCCGAACGCCTCCGACGAGCTCGTAACCCCGCCCAAAGACGAGCCAGCACCCCCGCCCACCGACGAGCCCGTGCTCGCGCCGACGACGCGGATCCCCGGCGCCCCAAACACCCCCGCGAGCAGCGCCCCGACGTTCGCGCTCCCAAACGTCCCGAGCTTCGAGTGCGACGCGGGCCGCGCGAACCCGAGCTCCAGCCCCGCCGCGTCCCACGCCCACCCCTGCTTCGTGGTCCCGTGGCCGTTCCCGCTGTTGGCGGTATGGGCGTCGAACGAGCCGAACGCGTTGCCCTCGAGCCCCGGCGGCCCGTGCGCATACGCATACGCGCGCTCGGGCTTGAGCACCGCGTGCTCTGTCGCGGGCGTCGCGAGCGTCGTGTTGCTCGTGGTCGCCGTCCCGCCCAGGGTCGTCGCCTGCCCCGAGAGCGAGTGCGTCGACGTGCGGTGCAGCGAGTGCTCGAACGCCGCGAGCGCAGCCGGCGCCGGCGCGTCTAGCGGGTCTTGTCCTTCTTGTCCTGCGTCTTGCTCTGCGTCTTGCCCTTCATCCTGTCCGTCTGCGCCGCCGTCTGCGCCGCCGTCTGCGCCTCCGTCGTTCGCGCTATGCCCGCTCCCATTCCCATTCCCATTCCCAACCCGCGCCCCCGACCCCCTTGTACTCAGCGTCTCCCGCGCGTCCGTAAACACCGTTCCCCGCTCTTCCCGCTCCCGTTCGTCCCATCGGAGCTCATCCCGCTCGCGCCGCTCACGCCGCTAATCGGGCGCGGGGCGGCGGCGAGGAACGGCAGCAGCGGGCGCGCGCCGAACTCGCGCATCTCTCCACTTGCTGCCCCTCCTACACCTCCTACTCCACGTGCTGCCCCGCTTCCACTCGCTGAAGCAGGCCTCACACGCGGCGGCGACTCCGGCGCCACAGGGCTCGTCGCCCCCGTCCCCGTCCCGGCATCGAACAGCAGCAGCCGCCCTCCTCCTCGACGTCCCGCGACGCCCGCGAGCCGCGCGAGCCGCCGCTGAGCCACGAGAAGCGCGGGATCCACGAGCGGCGCCCTTCTTTGTCTTTTTCTTTTTCTTGCGAGGCGGGGCCAGCAGCGAGGGCCCGGCTGGGAGGAGAGCGGTGGTTAGCACGCGCGTTGATAGATAATAGAGACGAAATAGGATCGATGGAGATAGATAGAAATAGAAAAATAAAAAATAGAAATAGAAATAGAGAGATAAATAGAAAGATAAAAAGGAAACAGAAAGGAAATAGCACATACCAGCACCAACAGCCACCCGCCTCGCCACGACCACCTCGGCCTCCCCCTCCCCCTCGTCGCTAAACCGCGACCCCGCGTCCTCCGAGCGCCGCGGCAACAGGTCCTCCGAGCGCCGCGGCAGCACGTCCTCCTCCACCAGTATCGCCATCTGCGCGGGCGACAGGATCCGCCGCCCGGGCATGGGGGCCGGCGCGGCTGCGCCCGGCGGGAGGTTGTGCATCGTCTGCGCGTGTGGGTACAAGTTGCCGCTGTGCCCCGCCGGATCGAACGGATTGACGTTCGGCGGCGCGGGCATCGACAGCGCCGGGTGCGCGAGCAGCACGCCGTACCCCGACGCGTTCGTCCCGCTGCTCGTCGTGTCGCGCGACGACGCCGAGTTGCTGGTCGCGTTCCCGCCGCTGTGGTTGCCGTTGCTGTTGTTCCCCGCGCTATTGCGGTTGTTCCCCCCCCTGTTGCGGTTGTTCCCCGCGCTGTTGTTCGACCCCGAGCCGCCCGGGTGCGGGTGCGGGTTCGGCAGCCGCGCGCGCGTCAAAAACGGGTCCGCCTCCGTCCCGCCGCGCCCGGGCTCCGCGGGCAAGGTGGGCGAGGTGGGCGAGGTGGGCGAGGTGAGGGCAGAGGTGGGCGACGTGGGCGAGGCGACGACGAGCCAGTCGTCCTCCACGTCCGCGTACTGCGCGCCGGACGCGCCGGCAGCACCCGGGGTGAGCATCGTGAAGCGCGTGCGCCCGCGGCGCCGGCGGCGCGGGAGGAGCGCGGTGAATCTCGTGCGCGAGCGCGAGGAGGCCGCGGCGGTGCTCTGGAGGAAAGGAGGAGGGGGTTAGTAGGGGAATGGGAAGGAGGAGGAAGAGGAAGAGGCTGGAAAGAAATAGCAAAGATATGAAGGACGGAAACGAAGAGACGCGCGAGACGGCACACGGACACGGACACGGACACGGACAGGCACGGGCGCGGCTGCAGAACCGCAGACCGGCCCCGAGCAAGCGCATAGTATGCGGTGCATCCCCCTCCGCCGACCAAGAAGAACGCAGACCGCCCATTGTCCGCGCCCAGGAGGGGCAGCCGACATGAATACGGCGGGCAAACTACCCGCCTCCTTCCCCAGACGCGGCCCCGGCCACGCCCCCCAAAGGAACAGGCACGCCCCCTCCGCCGACCGAACAAGACCGCCTTCGTCTCTGTCTCTGTCTCTGTCTTTGTCTTTGTCTTTGTCCCATTCTGAGGGGCACCGCTAACAACCGCCTGACCACGGCCACGAATGTGTCCCCGCCTCGCGCAGGGAAAAAGAGGAACCGAAACGGAAGCGCACGGGGCCGACGAACCACCACCACACCAGACACGCACCCCTCCGCCTGCGCGCGTCCCGGCACACGATGCACGACCGCAGCTCGACTGGTCGGGTATGTGGTACAGACCCAAGACCCGCCCGCTGCTCCTCCGGGGTAGAGGACAGCAGGTATGAGGGTGGGACGAGGTACACGACCCTTCGCGCGTGCCCTCGGGAGCGGGTGTACGCGCGCCACATAAGACCAGGCGCAGCGCCCAGAAGAAAAGAACGCCACACGACAGGCCAAGCGAAGGGGAAAGACCTCGAGCAGACACAGAAAGACCTCGAGAAGACAGGAAGAAAGAAAAAAAAACGCACCTCATCGCCGGCACCCTCCCTTCTGCGCCGACAGAAGCGCGTGGCACAGCAGAGACAGAGGAGCAGGAGGACGAGCGCGCCGAGGATGGAGCCGATTATGATGCCGATTAGCTGGGCGCGGGAGAGGGGGGTGTGGCCTGTTGAGGAGACGGGGGAGGCGGATGAAGAGGCGGAGGGGGAGGCGGAGGTGGATGAGAAGGGTGTGGATGAGAGGGAGGAGGAAGAGGAGGTGGGTGGCGCGGAGGAAGAAGAAAGAGAGAAGGATGTAGGTGCCGCGGACGAAGCCGCGGGTGATGAAGTAGGTGTCGCAGCGGAAGTCGTCGTCGCCGTCGTCGTCGGTGCGGTGGTAGCCGTCGTCGTCGGTGCGGTCGTCGCGGGGCTCGTAAGCCCGCCATACGTCCAGTCCGTGCCGAGCGGGATGCTCGGGCCGTAGTACGTGAGCGGGAGGTACACGAGGGTCGTCTCCGTCGTCTGCGGCAGCACGATGGTCGTGAACGAGAGCCACGGCGGGAGCGCCTGCGTCGGGGCGGTCATCGCTTTATCGAGAGGGTGCGAATTGATTTTGGATTGGAACTGTTTCCGGGTAGGAGGAGGAGTCGGTGGCGAGCCACTCGGGTTCGTGGGATAGGATATGTACGTGTGGCGCAAACCAAAGCAAGGAGCGATTCAATTCGGTCGGATTTCGGATTCTTCTCTCCTTTCGTTCGTTTCGTCGTCGCACAACGCGGAGGAATGCGAAGGAACGGAAGAGTCGGGAAGTCGGGAGGAGGAGGAGGAGGAGGAGGAGGAGGAGGAAGGAAGGGAAGGAAGGGAGGCCAATTTTCGATGTACCAACACGGCGTCACGTGCGCCGCTTTCTCGCGTGGTGCCGTACACGCGGCACTTGTTCGGGTAACCCGGCTCGAACGGGTTACAGGGTGGTTTTAGAGGGACGGTAAGACGACAGACGGCTTGAACGGTCGGTGAATCTCTGGCTGATACATGTATAAATCCATCAACAGGCAATTTGTATTCCGATGCAATTTTCTTCTCTTCTTCTTCCCCTGACATCGTGCCATCGTGCCAGCGAACGGTCGCTTTATTCGTTTATATTCGTCACCGACTCCACAGACCTCGAGGTTTTTTTCTTTGCTGGCGCTTTTCTTTGCTGGCGGTGCGGTCTAGCGCCGCGTGGGCATTCGACAAAGCAGACATCACAGTTCAAGTTGTATCAAACAAAGACGCAAGAAGCCGTTCTGCCGCGTTCTGCTCATGAGTTCTCTTCTCTTGTCTTGGCCTTCTCTCTCTCTCTCTACCTTCCGCAGGCTGCATCTCTCCCTCGGCTGTGGCATTCCATCTTCGTCTCGACTTCCTATAGCTACCTACCCCTCTCCTTCGACCCCGCAATAAACCGCCTTCTGATCCATCAATCAGAACACCGCATAGATCCGATCCGTCTTTTGCAATCACACGCTTAGACCGATTTCCCGATCGTGCTGGTTTACGAATACGAAATTCATTATTTTTTTTTTCGGCACTCACTGTGGACCACGGACTGAGTAAAATTCTCAGTTATTTTTCACCGAGATAGAGGATGATTTTCACCTGTAAACAGATTGAATTTCACCAGCAGAAGGTGAACTTCACACGGATAATTGGGTGAAAATGTTCACGTACAAAATGAGGTTCTTCACAGGGCTTGTTCATCCTGTTTTGGGGTGAAATTCCTGTGCTTTGCAAATGAAAAATAGCTTGACTAGAGGTCTTTCTTACATCTTTAATACGTCATTCGAAATTTTCAGTACTGATGAACAGAGTTATGTACCTTGCTCGGGGCACCGGGAAAAGTACGTGAAAAAAGCAAAATCACACTCTTTCTGTGTGCAATGAAAATTTCACATACTTTGGCTCATCTGAGGGACAGTTTCACGCAGATTTCACTGTGTATGTGAATTTTGCTTTCACCCTTTTTCCTAGTGAAATGTGAAATTCACGGAATGTTGCTGTGAAGTTCACGGCTTTCATTTTCCACAGTGAGTACTGCCTCGGACTCGATGTTCCAGAATGCAGAAAAGAAGGCAGGAACGAAAACCTGCGTTTGCAATCGCTCTATTTACCAAGTGACGTGAAATCAGCTCGGGATTCTACTCCCGCGCTTCAACATGCGCGCAATCACCAACAATGAACCCATGGCGCCTAATTCAAATTTAAGCTGCCCTATCAGGCCTCAGGCCCCATCGCTGCCAACGGCGTTTAATTCGACGATAATTCAGCCCCAATCACGTCCACGTGCCACAGCACAGTACCTATCCACGCAATCACCTCGCCCTGATGCCGCCTCTGATTCAGTCGCCCATCTGCGCGGGCCCGCAGATCCGCCTCCTCCTCCAGCCGAGGCGTCTCCTTCTCCATCTCCACCCATCTCCGGGCCTGGCGCAATAGAATTTGCGGTGCGCAGCCCTTTACTCGGTGGGTGTCCACATCCATCCATACAAATCCCACCACAACCGTGTGTTTATATCTGTCCAGCAACCGCCCCGCCAAAAATGCAAACGCCACCGCACCTGCAACCCGACGGTCCTGCGGCGCGCCCCGACTTGCCATCTATCCCCGACCTCGTGCGCCGATTCCGACAGACGCCTCTGATTCGAGCCCGCCAGCCACCTAAAAAAAATAAAGATCATCGCCCGCCGACGCACCCGCCTGCCCGCATTCTATTCTGCTTCCCCTCCTCGTCTGACAGAAACAGAGGCTCACGACCGAGACCCCCGCCGTGCGGGCCAGTCCTAGCGCAGTTCCAAGTCCAGTCCAGAGCCCAGCCTTCCAGGCTATACATCATTTTCTCATCAAAAAACCCTCACTGAACTCTACCGCTCTTCCAATCCGTCCTCGAAAATGTACCCAGTTCGGACTCCCCATTTTATAATGACGAAAATGCGTCCCTTGCCTCAAACGCCGGAGCCAAACGGAAGCCAGAGAAGTCGCGTCAAAAAAACCTTTGCATACATAGGTGAAGGTGGTCGGCAGTATCTCCAATTCGAATTTGTCTATCGAATACACCGAGGATCTCCGACGATCGGATTTCCGGCGCACAATCCAGCGAGAAACCAAACCAAACCCAGCTCCGCGGCAACGATCGCGGCAGGGCCAAACCCCTAATCTGCACACCGCCCCATGCTTACGAAGGACTCCACACGGCCGTGCCTATTTTCGTGGGTTGTCATTTTGTCATGTTCTCGTGAGAGCGGCGCGTCGGCCGGTCTTTAGCGAGATGGACGTATGAATGTTACACATACTGGCTGAATACGCAACAGCTCGCGATCGCAGGACGGGTACCGTGTCGGGCGCAGGCGCCCTGCTTCCAGCCTTCAATTCTATTCACCCTGGAATGCCGGATCGTCGACCCTCCAACGTCCCTTCATCCACCCAAATTTCATTTATGTATTTGTCAGGGCTCTAAAAGCCTTTTTTGGCTAGATATTTAGTGTGCGGAAGCGTACATATGGTAGCATGCGAACTTGGTTTACGTTTCGGTAATCCGATAATCCGATTAGCCGAGTTCTCACGGTTCGAGGCCGATCCAAGCAAAACTCTAATTCACACGAAAGGGCGTGCATATGATGGGTATAGACATCCAGAGGCTTCGTCGTGGTTCAATCAGCTACGAGCACCAAGTTCATATACTCAGTGTATAATACAACCAATACCAATCTGCCCGGCAAGGTTTGAACATTATGAAAACTGGCGCCGCCGTGAGACGATGTCCTCAGCGAGGGAGTGAGGGGACTTGGGATATTTCCAATGGCAATTTCACAGATTCCCCTGCTTGTCGCAAGTCGTACGTGAGGGATACATCACAAAATGTTTGGAGTTGAAAAGGCGGAGCGGGGCCGGGCCGAGGTCTAGATCAGCTTTTAGTGATCCGACCCTGGCAGCGTCTCGGCAAACCATATACGGCTGTGGTCCTGCAGCCGGAAAGGCCTGGATGGAGCCCATCCTAACCATTTTTAACGTTGAAGAAGCACATAAGGCCTCCAAAACCACGACTCCTGCAGTAACAAAGGTGCCTGAACGTGTTCTTGAACCACCAAATCTGGCAAAAACGTGGGACCTCAACCCAAGTCCAAAACCGAATAATATTTAGCGATAAAAAGGCCATACAGGGCGCACCGGCTCCCAAGTATCCCGAGGATCGTAATTCTGGTGCCTTGAACGCCGGCGACCTGAACCCGGTGAAAAACCCAGCTGAGAGCGACTCGGAGGCAGATCGAGCACTGGCAGGGGTCAAACTCCCCGCTAATATTAATCTGCACGTCGTTTCCTACTTTGCGAAGGAATCCTGACGGCTGTGCCTATTCGGCAGCCATCGTTGTTTAGGTTTTGGGTCTCTTTTTCACCTACGGCATGCCGGCCGATCTTTGGCTTTGTCGTCGCCATCAGTCACCGTGTCTGAATCAACCACCATGAGCATGCTCTCTCCATGGGCGTTGGGCGGACGGCGCCAGTTACGCTCCTTGGGGCGTCACATCTATTTCCAATACCGCTCTTCTCGGTCGTGCCCAGAGTCCCCCGCCGTGAGTGCGATTTACCCATAGAGCCTTTTAGCGCTACACACTTGCTGAGCACGCCGCAGTCCGTCCACTGGTCCGCGCAGGTTCGTCCGCTCCGCTCCACATCAAGGACGCCGCAATTCATCAACTTATTCCAACACAGTCGGACCGTGCAGCCCAAGCGCCCCGAAGTCTCAACCAAGAGCCACAACGTCTCAACGCTGAGCCAGGCGCTCCTGACGCCCGCGGACTACATCGATATATCCCAATGCATGGCCTGCCGGATCACGTTCCCCGGCGCGACTCAGCCTGACCACGGATTTCCCTACGGCTTCGTCCATCGCGAAAATCCCCCGGGCCAAAATCACAAAGTTCACGCCGAACCGGTCCCATTCCCACCGCACTCCCGCGGCTTCCTGTACTACCAGACCGACCCCCAGGCGGGCCCCTTGGAAGGCAGCGTCCGCTTCCGTCTCACCCCGGACAACTCGCCCGCGTCCTTCCCTGCCGGGAAAGATCTGCGCGCTCCACACGGGCTGCCGTGGCAAATCGCGCTGTCGCAGGTGCGTCCCGGGCGCTGTACGCCCCCGTCGGCGCGCAGCTCGTCGCGGACGCTCTGGTGACCCCGGCCCAACTCACACGGTGCGGCGCCGCCTTCGCGTCGCACGCGCGCGCCATCCGCGCGCCCGAGTATACGCTGTTTCGCCTCGTGTCCACATTCCCCATCAACTTCGCGCACCCCCTGACTTTAAACGTGGCCGGTGCGGACCTACACAAACTCGATCTGAACCTGGTGTTCCGCGCCTCGGTAGCGCGAATCCACCACACCACCCTCTCTGGACCGGTGTGTCGTCCAGCGCATCCGGTAGGGCCGCATCGCTTATACTGTCCAGGATCCGCCATCGCCCAGTTTGAGCCCTCGACGCTCGACCCCCAGCGTCGGGTGCTCCACCTGCGGATCGTAAAAATCCTGACGCCCGCCGCGCTCAATGTCGATCCCGCCCTCTTCGGTGGGCGGCACGTTCTGCCTGAAGAGGGCCAGTTAGTCAGGGTCCCGGACCGCGACGGCGCATCTCGCCTGTGGGCGTATGACATCGACGGCTCCGAGCCCGACGTTGCCGCCCCGTTCCGGGTTCTGTGGGAGAATTCGGGACTGCCGCCAGCAGTCTCCTCGAACCAGGCCAAGGGACGCCGACCGAAGTCCGGCCATGTTCAATTGTATACGGTAAAATGAAATCGTACCACTAATAGTAAACGCAGCCAAGACGGTACATATGACTTGAATTGTTGTGGGATTGCAACACGAGTGAAAAAAAGGTGCAAGATAGGTACCTCAAATGGAATTATACGCTCCTTTAGACCAATATGTATCGACGTTCCATCTGCCACAAACTGACGCAGCTGAATAGTAACGCCTTCAGGATGATCCCCTGCATAACGGGACACGATCCATACGACCTGGAGTTGTTTGCGACGAAGAGCCCATTGAACACTTTCATGGCTAGGTCGGGTGACTCGGCAGAACAACGAAAGAGTGATGCTGGAATTGAAGGAGCCGGAAGTAACTGTGGTGAGCTGGTCAGGATGGCGACGAAATGGATCACCGTGTATGGAGTTGGGTCGAAGAACTCGATGTGCTCGAGCACGGGTAGAGAGAAGAAAATTCGACTATTTGACGAGGGTCCACAACATGATGTCGATCCCCTTCATGTTCCAACGGAGGTGAAGAACGTCTCAAAAATTGTAGAAGCTGCAGCCGTTGCAATGCCCATATCGTCGTCGTCATGATACATGGTTGGGCCTGTTAGGCCCTGCAAGTTTCACCAAGAAAGGTCTGGGCAAATGAAATAGACGTGGCTGCTCGTTTGGTCCAGGCGCATCCATGAGACTCACCATGTCCATATTCGGGCCATCCAGATGAATAGAAAACCAGGGTTCGGTCACTGCGAGTGCAATATCCGTCCAAGTATTGGAGACATTCGGAAGAAGCATGGGGGCGTGCCGAGCATGAGGCGACCGAGTGGAAAGAGGCACTGGATGAAGATTTCGGAGGAAATTTCAAGTGGCAAGCGCGCCATTGGATCGCGGATAGCGTTGAGCTGGCGGCAGATCAAGCATTTTTTAGTCTCTTATAAACAGACGCTACAACAAAAAGCTCGCAAGTTCGCATGTTGTAGCATTTTTGTTGCGCTCCAGATCCCGCTCTCGGCCGAGATCTCGATGATACGCGGACATAATGAGTTCGACCAAAAACCTACCAGAATCTGAGTCGTTAAAGTATTGGAGCATTCTCATGCTTGCTGTCCATATTTTGGAGCCTTCAGTCTCTGTAGTTGAGCGTAAGAAGAGAAGAGACTCGATGCCGAACTCGGCTGATGACTGATTTGGCATCAATTGAACATATGCTTTTTCAACCTCCACCTTCCTCAACGCATTCACTGTCGGAATATATTTGATAATTTGCTCAAGCCCATCTACATTTATGTCGTTATACAAGTGATTAAAACGGGACTCGGGGGACACGAGAGGCGCAGTAACGAGAAGATCCTGACGTGCTGTGTTTGCGCTGTGTTCGTTCATTTCTTGTAATTCGTAAATCGGCGCGCCGTGTAGCTGGCATATCCGGAAGGGATCGATCATGTTAATTATGGCATATATTAGGAAACAAAGAAACACAATATAAAGAACCGCTGAAGCCGCTCGCATCATTGCGACAGACCACACGCCGCTAAGCAGCTATCCACCCCCGCAGCCAAATTAACCGGGAGGTGCGCCCTCCAAGCATTGATATTCCCGCCGCCAATCGTCTCTGGAAACCCCAGCGCAGCGTCGACAACGTCCGAGGGGAGCATCCAGAAGGTCGTAGCGATATCGCTGCGGCCCGGATCCTCGTTGTTCAGCGCCGCGACGAAGACCGCGGGGGAGCAGGTCGGGTTCTGCTGGTAATGGATGCTCCCCATGGGGAATACCGTCGCCTGGTACTGCCCCAGCTGGGTCTGGATGATGGTGTTGAACCCGTTCTCCTGCACGAAGCCAGTGTCGAGGATGCCGTCCACCACAGTGATGAGTTCGTTCGCGCGGGGATGGAGATGCGGGATGTTGAGCCCGCAGGGCTCGACGAGTGACACGGCGCCGGAGATGCCGAGCTCCTCGAGATGGGAAAGTTGTCGACGGTGGCGAGGAGGATCGAGCCGCCCGAGGCGCCAGAGGCGGCCGCCTGGTTGTTGAAGTCGAAAACCGTGAGCTGGCGGAGGGCGTCGCCGGCGAGAAAGTTTCCGCTACCATCTGTCAACAGCTTCTTGAAGCGGTCGTTACTGCTAGCCTCTGTCCTGAGTCCAGCGGCGATGGCAGGGGCATTGGCAATAAGAGGGACTGGGCCTGGAACGGCCACGGAGGGTGCTGGTACAGATGCGGCCACTGAGGACGCTGGGACCGAAGCCACAGAGGATGCTGGCCGGGATGAATGCACGGTGGGCGCTGCGCGGACTGAGAGGACGGAGACGAGAACGGCAACAATGAAAGAGATTCTGAACGGCATGGTGAATAAATGCTGAGAGATTGTCAAGTGTGAAACGAGAAGTGGGCGGGGATAGACGAACCTGAAGTGAAGCGACCAGAGAGATTGCCCAAATACTGGTGACTGGAACGATATCCTCGCAGTTTGGCCGTCTTTTATAAGATCGGGGGCCGCTGTAATTTCATAAGCGTCTTCAACGTCCCGGACAAAGCAAAAGAGTCTGAAAATAGTTGCGGAGTAAGGAAAGCTCAGGTGTCCCGCTATGTCTGTCGCTGACCCGTTCCGATAGACAAAAATGACACAAGATTGAGTTGCGAAATGATGTCGGATAATTAGATGGAGGCCACGAAGGTGGTGGTCGCAGCTGCACAAGAGAAGGCTCTAGTTTTGGGGTCATACTCCCATCCAAAAGGTTGACATTCGCCCTCTTTATTCTCGTCGTCCATACGGATGCCAGTGGACGATACCGCGGGCCCGGCAGGCGGTTGTGCCTATCCACCGATGGGCGTGGGAACGATTATCGGGACAGGAAACGTTGCATCGAGATTGGCCTAGCAGTTAACTAGTTGACAGATGATAACCGCGAGGACAAAGCGCACATGCACATTTCGACTCGGGCGATGTGGGAGACGACCCATAGCCGTACAGTCTCTCCAAGAAGGGCACTACAGGTTCAGAAATCCAGGTGACGCCAGAAGACTTGGACGAGCTCGCGCGCCCATGGCAGCACTTGGCGGCTTGATTGAACTGGTTATGGTAGCGACAAAGGTTGGCGGATCTTGCGTCATTCGGCTGAAAAATAGCAGGACCTCCGTTCCGCCGTCCCCGCGATGGCTATTTTCGTAAGGTTTTTACCCTGCCGCCGAGGGCGGCAACACAGTGTGGAGCCCCGGCAGTGAAGGATAGCGGAGGAGCTATACTCAAAGAGCAGGTTCGGGATCAATTCGGGACAGACATCTTCGAATTCTGATCATTCTAGCCTCTTTCGCATTCGGATCATCCTTCGCACGCCGCCGGCTATCACACTGGTTTCCTTCTGGGATAACGGGCCGACATCTTTGTTGTGTGAGAATTTGAACCGAACCAGGGGGCAAGTCCCGAGCGCTGTGATCCACATTATCGGGCCAGGCATACTTCCCACCAGTCTGCTATTTACACAACATTTAACTCACAAGATGGCACGCGTTGAACTAAAACTATCTAAGTAACGGCCCGGGGAACTAAATATGTCTCGAGTGACTCGGACAAATAATACCCTGCAGAACTTCTGGTACCACCAAAATTAATTCTCCGGTGCGGTGTAGCCCGGAGGGCTCATCTATTTAATTCCGTGGGCTTTTGTTTATCCGCGAAGTCTACTTCAAACGGGCCCCCGCAGCTCCCACCATCTTCGGCAGCGTTTCGAGCTCCTGTAAGTCGTCTGTGAATGTCAAAATACCTCAAACGATTCATCTATCATAACAGCTACTTACTTGGGAGACCCCGGATTTTTTATTAATTTCAGAAAGCAAATTAAAGTCTGTCGGCGAATGCCTATGTCACAAACCGAATTATACTGGTACCTACCTATTCTAATCTTTAAGGTTGGTATTATAGAAGTCCCGGAGGTATACCTTGACACCCCTTATTAGGATAGGCAGTATTAGTCCTCTATAATGTGAAGTTTCCTTAGTCCGCCTCCATTGCACACCCTTCGTCGCGTCTGAGAACTGGAACGGAGTAAGAGCCCTTAGCCTGAGATATATCGAAAGACCGAAACTTCCCGAGAACATTGCTACGACCAAGCCACAGATATTATAATTGCCTTCTCATCCGTTATAAAGTTGGAATTTTAGATGAGGGCCGACCGGGATATCAAGAGGGAACAAAATCGCGTCGATGTTGAACCGCCGAACACTACATTTAATTCACCGGTGTAAGTATGTCCAGGAATACAGATAAGCTTAATAGATAGCTCACAGGTCGCCTAACATAAGTATCTAGAGCGTTTGATCCGAAGGGGCCAGCCCAGTCCAGCACCCGAACCGTTGGTAAAATTGTATGGCTGTTTCCGATTAAAAAATAATGTCCCTTCTGGAGCTGTGAGGAGAGCGAGCACTTCAAAAAGGAGGGGAAGTCGAAGTCGAATATGAGTCCTCCGGCTTTCCTTGAAAATTGAAACTACTCATAAAATATACGTGGCTGCCGAACGAACTTCTTGGTTCGAATTTATCATGAAATAGAAGATTCGTTCTCTCTCGTTACACAACCCCCAGTGGCGTGAGTGAATGAGGAGACCTTTGAGCGCTGTTGCAAGTTTGAAGGCGGATCTCGCGGTGATGGGCGTCACTGACTACGCTGATCGGCCTTGAACTTTTTTGAAGCAACTGGCATTTGACGACGAACGGAGTTGACTCAATGTTCAACGGCTAATCCGCATTTGGTGTTTTCTGGCGGGCATCGTCGGTGATGTCAAGACGATTGTCGTTAAATCTTGATGGTTCTTCATTCACGTCGGGCATTGAGCCCGGGGGGCATTCATTCCAAGACACCTTAGCATACTGGACAGTATTATCATGATAATACTGTCCAACGCGAATGTGCCCGTATTGCGCGCCTGATCAGGCGCGCAATACGGGCACATTCGCGTTGGGTGAGTAGGAGGGATTGCATCGCCACAATACTCGCTTGTTGATATGCGTACTAGCGGCGACTCGCGAGGCAGTGAACACCGCTTGTCACCACTCGTCGCGTTTCGATCAAATACTAGTATCGCCGATGGACCCCGAGACCGTGATGGCCGTCTGAACAGCGGCAACCAAAGACTATAAGAAGTGTAGCAAGCCGGCCTTCCTCCCTATTCTCTTCTTCGCGGCCAGGAGCCAGTTCACTTTCACTTTCACTCCTATTCCCTTTTCCCTTTTTGCGGCCCGGCGTCACTCTCTTTTTTTTACAACCCATACACAGTCAAATCCTTCAACAATAATGATTTCACCATTCCAGATCGGTGTCCTTGCACTGGCCCTCATTTCTGCTTCGCAACCCGTCCTCGGACGTGAGCAGTGGCTCGAGAGAGATGGACGGGCAATTGAACTCAACCCCCGTCGATTTGGCCAGAACCACCCGCCGGTCCTGGTCAAAATTCGCGCTGCATGTGGCCACGGGATCTGTGCGAAATTGGCAGGTGCTGCAGTCACCCCCCTTCTCGCTGCTCAGGGTGAATGCACCCAGCAGGACTTCGCGGACCAGATCATTGGTGCGCTTTCTGCACCCTTTGGCGGCCTCCTGCTTATCGAATTGAATATTGAAATAGACACAAGCAAGCAGTTTAATGCGACGACGCAGGCCAATATGCTTGCGTTGGCGATCGAGTATCGCCAGACGGAGAAGAACACCCGCCCCGATTTCAAAACGAAGCCGCCGACCCCTCGCAACTCCGTCTTCTGCCAGAAGGCTCCGGCGCACGCGGAACTCAATGGGCTTGTTCAGGCACAGGACCCGGCGAATGGAGACGTCTTTTTCGATCCGGCCACGGGCCAAAGCGTGCAGCGCGGCGCACAGCCGAACACAATTCCTTTCGCCGGGTAAGCGTCTTCGGTTTCGGTGTTCTTGATCTGAACGCTCACCGCATTGTAGAAACGCCACCACGGCATGATTGCGCGACCGGAGGTCTTCGTACAGGGTCCAAGAGTTCACGTGGCGAGATGGGGATTGGTGGCAAGTATTTTGTTGAGTGTAGAAGAGGCAGTTGAGAGGTCGCTTGGAGGGAATAACCCGGAAGAACAAGGAAGATAGCGCGACGTTAACTTACGAGCTTTTACGAAGTCCGTGGTGAACTTTACTTGCGATACAGAGAAACGGCTGCTGGAACAGACATTAAGTGACCCGAGGAGCAAGAAAAATCAGAACTCAACTTAGATGAAGCGTCGTTGGCGGTGTGCGCACCAGGGCCGGGGTAATCGGATTCGACAAATTTCGGCAGTGGATCAGTTTCGATGACTTTGGAAAAATAAATGACCGGCGCTCATGTTTCACGGACTTTCACGGATTCCAAATGGGAACCGCATTAAACCAGATCAAGCCGACGTAAATTTAAATCTACCTCATGGATGAGGTCCAATCTCGTCGAGGGCGTTTATGAATTCGATCTGATTTGATGGATCGATGAGTGCCAGGCCAGAAGTTAGACCAAGAGTTAGACAGGAAATGTTGAAGAAATGACTACTGTATAATTACATTCAATTCAACCGGGGGTGTGACGCGTGACCCGAATTACCAGTTCGACCATTCGACCAGGGCCGAAATTTCGCGTGACAGAGCCAAAATTTTCGACCACCGGAACAAAAATTTTCAAATTTACACGTCGCGGAGGAGATTTTGAGCAGTTTCGACGCCTGCGTGACGAAAATTACATTCGACCAACGGGTGGGTGACGCGTGACGAAACACCAATATTCGCCATCGACCAAGGGGGGAGTGACGCGTGACGGTCGAATTGAATGTAATAATACAGTAGATGAAGAGAGGAGGTGTTGATGACAGGTCTGAATGAGATTTTCTCTAGCGTTGCAGTCTTTTGGCAATTGAGAGCTGCTGACTCTGAGGGACTTGAAGTTGCTGGCTTTGACAAGAGCTAAGAGCTTGAGTCAAGCTTGAGTACACCCCCAATTTAGTTGGACCTTGCCGCGAGACCCGAAACCGGATATCGGAGGATCTCCCCTAAAGGTCGGCGGAACATCCCGAGAATCATTCTGGGATGTCCTCTGCGCAAAGATTCTGTAATGCGACTAAAGAGGAACTACTTCCATCTTTCGTAGCTTGTTCCCACGGTTCAATATGTTCAATATAGATGATGTGTTTCGAGACTCCCACTCTCAATTCGAACCGACAATCGTATCGACTATTCAATGCCTGAATTCAAATCATCAGCTTTAGAGAGTGCCACATTTATGTGAGCGGCAGAGTAGTTATCAATCCTTATCAATCTCGGAGGCCGGAGGAAAAAGATAGATCATACCGGTAATATGCGCAGTTGGTGGGCATGACAGAAAGCACTGCACATTGACCGCTGCGTATGGTTGGGTTGGTTATGAAACTTCAGTGTCTGACCGGTATTTCATCCAAGAGTAAGGTCGAACGTCTGTGAGCGCGTAGGACTCGACAGCGAAGAAAAAGGACACGGCTCGCCTCCTCGGGCCTGAGAAGTTGCCACTGAATCGTAGGCAGCCTGCCTACGGAGTACAAGAAATGTGGCCAGCATAGGCTGGCAGGACTCCTACGAAATTTGGACATCAAACGATATCTTATTCCAAAGGGCGAACGGCCCGAATAATTTAGACATTCTTATACACCGTCGGCGGTTTCAAGGCAACTGCACAGTGACACTAGCTCCTGCAACCCCGCCCACCGGAAGAGAAACTGTGACCGCTCGGCTCTTCACCGTCCCCCATCCAGGCGGTGCTGTTCCCGTCAGCAACGTAAAGGTAAGCGCAAGCGAGGTGAGTGTCTGGGTGGGATCGGAAACGGTTACAGTCCAGGTGTCCATGCGGAGTACAAGAATAGAGTTCCCGTTCGCTTTGACCTGGATCGCCCCGACCCCGGTGTTCAGCGAGGGAACCGTGAATGTCGAGCCAGCCGCCGTCCAAAAGGCAATGAACGCGGTATTGTGCGCGCTATCCAGCAGCGCGGAAATCGAGCCGTCGTTGCGCACCACATGGAGATTGGTAGACTCCTGCTGGGCCTTCTGCACGAAAGCGGCTTGCGTGAGACCGGGGTATATGGCGTATGTCGCGGGAGCGGAGATATCGCTGTGGGATAGCCACGCTGCGAAAATATCGACGGTGTCGGAGCCGGTGGAGCTGCCTATCGACTCCCAAGATCCCGTTCGCGGTCCCAGCTGCAGCGAAAGCGACGTCGCCGGGTTGGACGCGTTGAACGTGTACCCGGTTCCGGCGTGCCACAGGGAGCTAACACCGGTGTAGTTCCCCGTGCCTGCGGAAGCGCCGTCAACAAAGACGTCGCCGGAGTGCACTCGCTGGTCTAAGACGGTAAAGACAGGAGCGGTGGTTGAGGATGTTATGAGCGCAATCATAACGAACACGATGTCGTCCTCGAGGAAGAAGAAGGTCTTGCGCCAGGTCATAGCCCTTGTGGTTGGGTTGTCGAAGCGCATAGCTGCGATGCCCACCACACCATTAGACACCCCACCCACATACGGCTGAATTCCTGTCACCGTTGCGGTGTCGCAGTTGAGGGGCGTGGCGCCGTAATCGACCGTTGTACCGGGTACCAAGTTCCAGTCCCATGCCGCGAATACATCCTGGTACTACAGAAAACTTCAATTTGGAGGGTCGAACGATAAAATGATGTCGAACCTCGTTGCCTGCGATGAATAAAATGGTAAGTCAAAATAAAGTAGAGGAATGTGGACAGACGTACCAGTCGTGTACGTGTATATAGCACCGTCTGCCAGGTGGAAGCCCAACTTGTTCTGAGAGTTGACGCATTCCGTGTTCTCTGTGCGTTTGCTGTACATCTTTAAAGTGACGACATAGTTGTCGCCGCGGTGCACCTATCGGGTTGGTAAAACTATGGACGGTGAAATTTCCCGAAATGTATTCACCATGTAGTCGTTTGCATAGAACATGCGGTTCCCCACCAGAGATCCAGGATTTACGGATGTGTCGTCGGCATTCAAGGCATTGAAGACGCCCGTAATGCTGTCTGACGCCCACAGCTGTCCGAGGACTTCGATTTGGGTCAAATTCACCTCGAGCTTGGCAGCGACGCTTGAACGAATTAAATTGATGACAGAGATAGCAACAGAGCCGACATACTTGTTGGCTGCAACGGACTGGGCGATGTTTCGGCCTATCACAGTCTTTACGTGTGTAAGTGATTGTTCGGAAACTAAAATGGAAGGCATACATAATCCCAGTGAAGGATGTTTGTTATCGTGTTGCGGAAGATCATCCATTGATCCTTGGGTCGCTGTTGAGCATATAATTACGAAGGAGCAAAAGCAAGCGTACAGCAACCAAAAGGGTGGTGACCGTGGCCTTCGCGGTGCTTGCTGCCTGGAACTGTGTCCCACCAGAACAGATCTCCAGGTTTAGCACATCGTTAACGTAGTCCTTCCCATATGCCCTGTGAGTATTTTAGCATATTCACACTGGAAATAAGGGAATGATTGTACCCGTTATATAACAATCCAGTGTGCTGGCCGAAAGACCCGTCCGCGCGAATGCCATCGGCTTTGGTCGCGTTTTGAAAAACGAGGTCGCTGTGCGCAGCTACATACCCAGCGGCCACAGTCGAGGCATTCCCCAACAACAGACCTTGATCAATTCCGATTGATGCAATGTCGAGCAGGTTTGCTCCTGTGATGGCAGCCACGCCGTTAATTCCTGTCTGTAACGTGTTGAACGCGCGCCCGGTAATTCGTTTGCAGCCGGCAAGCTCCTCCGCCGAGAGGCTGCTGCCCAAAGAAAGGCAGACTTGGCCTACCCAGCCGGGAATGAGGATGATCTGTTCGCCACATCAGTCGTAATTCGGGACTAATAAAATCGGGCCACACATTTGAGAACCAGTTGGTATTCCTATGGATCCACATAATCAGCGAGGTCGGGTGAATATGGGCTAAAAAACGCCATACCACAAGCCTGGCGTGCCACAAGGACACGTCGTTGAGTCCGGCCCACCAGAGTCGAGACATGCAGCGGTGGTGAAGTCATTGTCGAACCAAAACAACATTGCCGCAGAGATCGATTTTCGCAGGGCGGGATCCCCAGTCCAATTCGCCGCATTCTTGAAGCCGCCATGCCAGGCAGAAGCGAAAGTGTCTATGTGGCGATTAGAGTTGCAGGGATTTAAGGAAATGAAGTTCGCGACACACTTATGCGGACCCAATGTTGCTGGGCAGGCCAGCTGCTGCGACTGGCGTCGCAACCTGTAGTGTAGTTCACGTCCGCCCATGTGGCGCTAACCTGTAGGGACTGCTGCCTGGAGCAGGAAATGTTGTTAGATGCATGGATGTCGGGTGGGCGGAGCCTCACCAGAGAGCGATATTTGCGGCGCCCGTAGACGAGCCGACAATATTGGCCAGACGACGCTCACGGACAGTGTCAAGGTCGGTCTGTGCATTGACGGAAATTGTGGCGAGCGCGGCGACAAGACACGCTGTAATGAGTATACGGAACATGATTCAGTGGCGAAGATTGAATGGCGCCCTGAGGTTGGTGACTTCCAGTGAGAATAAGTCGCCTCTTTATATTGCCATGCGCAGCGTCTAAGGATGTTGCCAAGCCACAGCGGGCACGTAAGCTCGTTGATAGTCAATCTTTCAAGTCGAGTGGCCTGTGAACAAGCAATTGGAGACGAATGACTCGTAAGTCCATACTTGTGTACATATGATCCTTCATCAAAGTGCGGGCCTCCGAGTCGGGCCCGCCCTTGCCCGGGCTCGAACATGATGCTGACGAAGAAGGAAGCTTGGCGTGAGAATGAATCTGGTATTGCCGCCCAGGACTGTGACGTCTCCAGCTACCCCGAGTACTAGTTGGAACTTGGCACTGGCTGGCAGATTTTTACCCTGGTGGGGAAACCGTTTCGCGGTATAATCCATGGTCCTCCAGTTAGTATGCATCGGATTTGCTCCGCAAGCTCTTGAGGATTCAAGGTTGCACTCAGAAATGAACACCATAGAATACTTACTTGATCTCGAGTCATAAATTGTTTCGACATGAAGCGCCGTTGGCGCGGTGAGTCGGTGACTCGCAAGCCGCTTATCAGAATGGAAGGTTCAACTGCCTGGCCCTGAATTAGTGCCTGGGACTTGAAAGGATGGGATGACTCGCTCGCGATGATCGGGGTACGGCTTGCGAGTGATAAGCGCTGAGGCGGCTGAGCGCTGGGATGCCGCCGGTCGGGCCCGTCGGGCCCGTCGGGATCATTGACACTGTCATGCAATGATGCATCTCTGATGAGCGCTGTTTTGCGCTGTTCCAGCAAAAAGAAAGCGTGTAGTATGGGCTCGTCGTTTAGGTGGTGAACTCGCGCGGTGACTCCTCGCGGCGGCGCGACTCGCGCTGGCAGCGTCTACCCCGGCTGTCCATCGTCGGCGGCAAATTTCAGATCTGTTTGGCTTGAGCGACATTCATCGCGTTCGCCGCCATTCATCTTACCTGAATTGGGCTCTCTCCAGCAGTTGGCGATCGAGGTTTTGTTCAATGTGCACGTGGCGACTGGATAGACGCCGGGAAAGGCCGAAGCTCATCAGGGGATCAATTGATCAAAACGTCTTTTGTTCTTCAACCACGACTAAGTACCTCCTCGACGTGCGATACGCACCCACGGGCACCTACTCAATATTCTTCTTGAAAACCCATCCGGGGAATCGCTCAGTCTCTGACGTCTGGGTGTGTTGAAACTGTCAAACTAATCAATCCGGTTCAAATCACAACGGAGTCTCCGCCGACGACTTTGTCTATTGTTCTTCTGCAGCTCGGAAGCGCCTCGCGTCGACTGCGTGCAGCTTGTTCAAGCCTGCGAGTGCCGTGTTCCCGCCTGTTGCCATCGAAACTGATGGCAGTCTGATGCCCCTGTTTTCACGAATAACGTTGAGCTATACAGCACTCTTACTTCTAGATCTTGTTGTCCTGCGCGGTATATATTTAAACTCACGGTCCTTGTAATCGACGGCATTCCATACCTACCTCCGCGTGAACTCCCCTCCTCCCCCGAACCGAACCTTCCACGAACTCCCACGAACGAACGAACAGCACCCACCATGGATCACAGACAGCGCAGCGCGCTGTACGATCTGATATCCGAGTGCGTTCTGGAGAACATAAAGGTCGTGCCGTCAGGCGGCGAGATGGAGGCGATCCTCGCGCGGCTGGTGGGCCACGGGCTGCCGCAGGACCAGGCCGAGAAGCGCGTGGCGCGCTGGCGGGCGGAGAAGATCAGGAGTGCGGCGATCGTGCAGGCGAAGCACCGACGGTGCGTTTGATCAAGGTCCCATTTCATCGAATGAATGACGCTCGCTCACGACGCGATGTCCCAGCACGCAGCGCCGGTGGGTCGTGTGGAGGCACCGCCAGAAAAGCGGGCTCGTGCGGGCGAAAAGCTGGTTTCTATTCGGCCGCCGGGCGAGAGGGAGACGGGTTCGGATCGTCCAGCGTGAGGAGGCAACGCACGACTCGGATGATGTCGATATGACTGAGTCGGACTAAATCACAGTCGATGCTTTCTGTAATTTCCCTAGAACTGTAGCTATATGTAGAGGATTCAGGCATCATTTTTTGTATCGAATACATAAACCATTTTACCCGACCCAATTCCAACGCCTTGCACCAGTTGTAAAATGATGTAGCTGTGTTGATGGTTGAATTGAAGTCCTCCCGCCTTCCGGGTGAGGGGCGACGAGATTAGTGGGAGTGGGACTCGGCTAATCCTCGGCTAAGCTCGGCTAACACTCGTTAGTGGGACTCGACACCAATAGTGGGACTCACGTAATTCGGCCATCAATAGATCACTCATAGTTTAAGCCGCCGCCGAGTTGTCTGCACCATGCAGTAGGCCCTGCGGCGAGCAGTAGCACCACGCAGTGGGCCCAGCGGCGAGCGAAAAGCTCCACGCAGTGGGCCTCCGCAGCGAGCGGTAAGGGGGGTCCGCGGGGGTCTCCCCCGCAGAAGATATTCATTAAAAAACTCTTAATTAGCCGCAAAAACACGATGAAATAATAATAAAAGGCTCCGTGCCCAGCGAAAAAGGCCAGCGCCAGCAAGAAGGCCTCGCGCCATTGAAAGGGCCCCACGCCAGCGGAAAAGGCAGCGCTAGCAAAGGGGTGGAATCTGGGGGAGCCTTCCCCCAGTGGAAGTGCCGATGATGCCGCATAATTGATGGACTGATCAATGCTTCGGCCCGCCCATCATTAGTGGGACTCGCTTAATTGTGCGAGTCCCACTCCCACTACTCTCGTATATACTCCTTCCGGGTAGATGCTCGGGGCAGAAAGCCATGAATAGCTCAAGACCGCAGTCTCGTCTCCCTCTCGACTAATTTTCAACTCCAGCAGGTAACTGGGGGAAAAACTGCGGAGGAAATCAGGATTGTGAGGTCGTCGTATAGCCTTGAGACGACCCAAAAAAATCCCTGAAAGTCCAAATCAACCTATTCGGGGCTTGGCTGACATTTCCTCGCTCTCTGGATACGCGGAGCGTGTAGAAAATGCGATTTGGCGTTAGGAAAGTGATGCACTACTTTCGTAAAATAGTGAGGCTGTGCTCGCACGTGGTCATCAAACACCAAACACTGGCAAAGTGTCAAGCCTTTTAAGCGCGTTTTTTTCTTGTCCACTGCACCGCTGTGGTTTGCCTCATCGTCCCGCCAGGTTCCATGCACTGCTTCGACCTCCCCAATCTACAATATGGTGCGTATGTCCCTCCTGTCCGCCACGCAGCCTTTTCGGCCCTTCGACGCGATGTTACTTTTTTGCTTTTTTCTCGAGCCTCCCAATGTCTTTACCAGACGTGGCGGCGATGTGAATCCTATGTCATAGTTACACTGATCGGTTTCCTTCCTTCTTGTTCGTTTCCTGTGTCTTTTTCGCGATACTAATTTTTTTTTGTCCTGGTTAGATGATTCTCAATCGCACTGGGCATCATGTAGGATGACCTGAAGGCCGGCGACTATACTAGTATGGTGAGCACCTTCCTCATCCGCATCCTCGCCCACCCTCTCTCCTCTGGGCTCCGGTCTTCTTGGCCCTGCGCCCTCATCTGCTGATGATACAAACCGAAACAAGCATAGTTCAACTGAACCCTCATGTTGACAACCTAGCATCTAACGTCTTTCGCTCCTATCTGATCCCCCTTCCGTCTTCTCTGCCTCTCTACCCCGCTGTAGAATTGACGCTGATTTGGTCGGCAGGTACCTACCCCGTTGCGGACAAGTAGGATAGGAAAGAAGTGTCCATTCTGGGTGTACCTGTGAGTCTTTCCCTTCATTCCTACACAGCCAGAGCATGGCGTCCCCACTGCCCCTCCCCTTCCTACACGATGATAAATAGGAATTACCGCCTGAGCCGCAAGGCCTTGACGACAATTCCATGGCTGTATTTTTCGAAATATTCTGATCCTACCCAACCCCGTACCCTTTCTTCATTCTTGCCTCGCCTTGCCCTTACTCGGCCTTCCACTCGCTCCCCCCCCCCTCCGCGCTGCTTGCTGACCCATCCCCGCGCAGGTGCCGGTGCCCTCGCCGCCTACAACGTATCAAAAGTTTCGATCAGCCTACACGCACGTGAGTCCCCCGTTCTTATTTCTCCTCCCCCTTCCCCAGAGCAAGAGCAAGGCTTCGACGATGAGCCTATATATTTTTCAGTTATCCCTGTCTTAACATTCATGTCGAGATTTTTGAAAATCTGACCCTCTGCCTTGCGCTTGCTCTCTGCTTCCCTCCTCGTTCTCCTCCCTCGTCCTTCATCCTCGTTCTCCTCCCTCGTCCTTCATCCTCCCTCCCCTCCCTCCCTTCCCTCTTTCATCCTTTATTTGATTCTCAAGCCTGACGCTCACCAGATCCCTCTCCACGACCGGCCACGACGCGTGCCGCTGCACTGGTAGTAAACAAGTTCACTGCGCCGGGTAAGCACTCATTTTCTTTTACCCCACCTCATATGATGTTATACACGACGGTCTACGTACTTCCATGCCGAAACCGCCCGCCACAGCTCAATTTCTTCGGGCAATTTTGCTGATCCCCTTCTATTCTGTCATCTCTGCCCTCTGTTTTTTTCTTGGCTGACGATATTCTTCTCAGATATCGCAATCGACGAGGGGAGTGCACTGCGCATGGCAAGACTCGCTAGAGTGGGCGTCGTCACATTCGTATGTCCCACCCTCCTCGCGCCGCCTGCTGTCGCTGATCATCCCTCAGGCTGCTGCCGTCCGCGAACACCGTCCACACGACCGTGTACGCCCGCGTCCACGTCCTGTACCCCGAGGTGTGTGTCCCTTCCTTCCTTCCGCCGCCGGAGAGCGTCGCACGATTAAACCGTTTCATGCACCACTCTAAGACCCTCGGGTCGGTGATGAGATACGTAAACACCAAAACTTCAGTCTTCAATATGATTCGACGCCCTCTGCGATTGTGATACGTGTATTGTGTAGCGAGCGCTGACTCGTTCTCGGCAGGTCACGGACGCGGCCCGACGCTACGTGAGGACGGAATATGTGCAGGACAACAATCCCTTCATGGTGACCCTCGGCGGACGGGTCTTCTCCACGTCAGTCTCACATCTTTTCCTTCTTTCCTTCTTTCTTTCCTTTTTCCTTTGTTCTCTCGTCTCGGAACGCACTCTCGTTAGAACCCACTGGACACCTGAATGAAAGTTGGGCGTGGACATGTTTGCAATATAAACGCTCATCCATCCGGCGCTCGATCAAAGCAATGGTGGATATCGCGCCATGTCGCTATCGGGCCCCGTTCGTCGCTCGACGCGGAGGATCCGACTCTTTGGCGCTCACATCCCTTCTTCGCTTTTTTTTTTAATCCTTCCATCCTCTGTGCAGTATACTGACTAGTCTTCTATTATAGGCCGCCCTCGCACAGGTGGGTGGGTGAGCGCGCCGGCGCCGCTGCCAGTGCGTAGAGAGTGCACACTAGTTATTCCGGTGGCAGGAGGACACACATAGTGTATTTTCGACTGTATCCGTAGATCTTCTCTTCCTCCTTTCCGGAGAACGCCCTCCCGAATGAAAAGGTCTATTGTCGCCCTGTCCCTTGCGCTGCACGCTAGAGTCGTAGTCGATGTCTCCAATTTTATGAGTGCCTTGTCGGCTGTCCATTTCGGGCTCTCTTCCTGCCATTTCGGGCTCGAAGCCTTTCTTCCTGCCACCATGATCTGCTCTTCCTTGAGCATCTCCAGTGCTCTCCTCTACAGACTGTTCGATAACTAACAACCTGCGAAACTATACGTGGTTTCCTTGGCCACGTCTGCGACACGTCTGTGCGCAGCCTTCGGGATTGAGTGCATGCGATACCTCGACGTGCTCAAAAGCACTCCTTACTGTTCCTGGTGGCAAGGACAACGCATTTAGCATGGACTCGGATAAAGCGGCAGCAGTGTATACCGTCCTCTGCGACGAGGAATCGTGGCACTGGGATACCTACGACGGGCACAAGCTCGTCTTCTATCGCGACGGTACCGGCGAGGTGTGGGTCGTATTCCTCTTCAGCGGCGTGTACTGACTATTTCTCTCGCCCAGATAACATCCAGGGCCGAGCTCTGTATCTGGATCGTCGCCATCTTCGAGTGGAGGGTACACGATCCAGCTTCCGTAGAGTACCACGACCGTGACGCACGCCCACGCTCGCTCATCCAGGGCTTGGTGGGCACCACCGCGCCGCCGCCGCTCCTCCGCGCGTCCATCGAGTTCACGCTGACGAAGCGCCGCCCGCTGCTCTACGGCCGCGTCGTCCAGCACCGCATCAACGAGGAGGTGCTGCTCGAGGCGGCGTTCGCGCCGCGCGTGCTGCGCCTTACCGTCGAACGCGGGCGCTTCGCTGCTGCGTGGGACGACGACGGGAGCACGTTCAGCAAGCGACTGGCGTTCGACGTGGCGCCGTATCCGCCGCTGGAGGCGTGGCAGCCTGGCCAGCACAATATGCTGGAGAGCATGGGGCAGCACAAGAAGAGGGTGTTCTGTGCGGGGAGGATGCTGAAGGCGGAGCGGGGAGGGTGCGTTGTTATGTGACCACAAGTATCTCACTTATGCTTGCTTGAATAAATTCAATGAATCCCCGATCGTGATGACATGAGTCAAACTCTCCTTTCTTCTTCCCTGGCTAACTTCGGGTTTCCTCCTGGGCTTTTGCTAAAGCCCGGACCTCTGGCTGAAACCAACGCGGCATTCACCGCCGTCTGTGATTGTTGCTGGCCGACGGACGATACTCACGATTACCTCGCTCCTCCCGACTCGAGAAAGCTTTAGCACGAAAAGTTACAGGTTAGTCTATCACTTACTTTCAGTACGGAGCATTTCTTTTATTCTTTCCGTCCAGTCACCCGGGAGGCCATCATTTTCTTTGACCGCATAACGGATGCGCCCGTTTTTGCGAGTGCGTTTGTTTCAGTTTCGCTACACATTCTGTCCAATGATTGGGCTGCAGAACGTCTCAGCTTCCTCCCAACTATCGCCACTACCATACATTGGGGAACTTTCGTCTGTCTACACAAACGGCCCAACGTTCACGATGAACTGGCGGCTATCCGTGTTAAATTCCAAACGACAGAATGTATGTTATTCTTTGGTCATTTTTTTTTCTGCACCCCAACTCCGAAGCAGTAGCCTACACTTTTTGCAGGACAATTAAAGAAAACCGTCTTCCAGCTACCTTGGCTACCAAGATTTACGCGCTCAGTGCAGAATGCGCTTCCTCCGACGACCCCGACTCTCCCGCCGCGCGCAAGGCTCGCATCTCGGACAGCCCGCTTCTGCAGCAGGCTGTAACAAGTGTGCTGACCTCCCTCGCGTACACCGAGAGTGCAGAGATTCTCGCCGTTCTTGTCAATTGGAATGTGACGAAGCCGGTCAACTCTATACAGATACAGCGCGATCGAAGAATCCAAACTATTCAAAATCATTTCAAAACGAGGCTCCCGCCTTGTGTCCTCATTTTGGATGGCGCGGCCCCCGAAGCGTTCATCTGGGAGGATGATGAACCCGCTACTTTCGTTAACAACCGGTCGATCCCCACACCGCCGGAATGGCCGGGCGCAGGCCCTGCTCCAGATAACTGGGTGGATTTTCCCATTACCGAATACGGGACTCGTATGCGCGAAGATCATACCACCCAACCCCGATACATGGCCATCTCCCGCAAGTTGGCTGAGTATTTCGTCGCTGCTTGCGATGCGTGCCGCGAGCCCGGCACGCAGGACGGTGACCCAAAGGCATCGATGGCAGCGGCCACGGCAAGTCTCAAGGCGACGTTGGTCCGCGAGCTTGTCTACTGGTTGGTGATGGAGAGGGCAATTTATTGCTTGGACTTGTATACGCCAACTGACCGATCATTCCAGCAGGGTACTTCCCGTGAACGGGCCCGGGTCGTTGGTGCGGACGATCCAGCGTATGATGTCGCGGAAGACATGGGGAGCAATGGCTATATCGAACCTGGCCTCTTAGTGGAGACCGTTTGGCTTGGGCGACCGCACGAGCTTGCTTGCGATCCCCGTACGTCGTTGAGCTGCGTATTTTACCATTTCCTTGCTGATACTCGATGCAGAGGGATGGCTGAGACTTGCAGCTGGCGAACCGGAGTCCACGGCGCAGCCTCAACCTTCCAGCATTGGATCGAGCGAAAACTGTCGAAAAAATTTGTTGAAAGTTAAACCAAGTTCAAAGTAAAGCGGCAGCTCCCGGCTCCACCCGAATTCGACCCGGACTTTGACGTCCATCAGCGATCGTGTGCCAAACCCACGCCGATGGCGGTCTTTTTCCACCAATGACCATCCTCCGACACACTTTCAACTTGAATCGCGAGGACCCGCAAGAAAGCGCCTACTAGTGCTTGGAATCTCTCTCTCTCCGTTCCTATCACCCAGATCTTCCTGATGTTCTCCGTCAATTCTCCGTATTCCTCGTGTTCTCTGCTCCCTCCCCGTCCTCTGCTTGATTCGAGAAGGCCCACGCTCTGGCTGATGGTTTCGACTTGCAGTATGCATCTGGCAGCATCTGGCACTCTGTAGCACAGAATGCGCGTAACGGGCATGCAATTCCCCCTGAACGAAAAGAGCGTCGAAATCAAGCAGTATTCAGCCCATACGTCCTGTCGATGATCTCGGGCTGCTCGTGGAGTGAGGCGGCCGGAAGACGCGCTTTCTCAATCCGCAAGTTGGTTTCTTTGCTTCTCGCTAATACGTTCTCGTGCATCCCGCTGTCTCAATGGCTCCCTACATCATCGAGCCGGAGCACTTCAGTCGACGTATTCAATTTTCCTTTCCTGGGAGTTTTGGACATATGATCGAGTACATCACTTTACATGATGAACTGCTTCTGATTTAATTGGCGGCCCGGGTGTCGCCATCTTCAACTCCGTGGGGCTAGTCCTGCTCTGTCGCACTTCAGCACCGCGATGAATGGCTTGGTCTTCAAGCTTGTAATAGCTGGTAATGACTTCACTGGATGATATATTGTGACGGGAATGCAGTTTTTTGAGCGGCTTGCCACGGAACAGAAGTTCGCGAACTCGACTTTTCAATCGTCCTTCTGACAGATGTGCATGTTTCGGTGATAGAAGGCAAGTTTACCTGTCCAGGATTGGTCCAGGGCACGACGCTTATTCGTTCAGCAAATTGGAACCCATCTTTCTGTAAGTCTCGTGTTCCTTGGCCGGTCGTCGTATTTAAACGGCAGACCACAGAAAGAATGGTCAACGCCCTACACGCCATGCATTTCGCCCGCTGCGCCATCTTGCCCCTCGCATTCCCCGCCGCTTGCGTCGCGACGCTCTACAACGCCTTTGAAGACATACCTGCCTCGACGTTCGATTTTATTGTGGTCGGTGGTGCGCATTTACCCTCTTGCTCGTTGTGATTCACGTTGGCTGAGATTGTGCCGCAGCTGGGGCTGCGGGCAGCGTCCTCGCCAACCGGCTGACAGAAAATCCCCACATTTCGGTTCTGCTCCTGGAAGCCGGGCCCTCGTACGTTGTCTTGATGCCCAAACTAAATCCACTGATCTGTACGTGGTGTTTAGAAATATCGGTGTCCTTGATAGCATCATCCCGATGTTCCCTGCGTTACTTAACCCGAATACACCCTATGATTGGAATTATACCACCGCCCCTCAGCCCGGTTTCAATAACAGAAGCATAAACTACCGTATAACTATTTCTACATTCTGTATAATGCCTGCTGAAAGCGTGGGTAGCGAGGGGCATTTGCTCGGCGGTTCGACCTCCGTTAGTGAGTGAATTGTGTTGACAGGCAGCAGACCCATCTAACTGCATCGCAGACTACATGGCTTATACGCGCGGAAGCTCTGAAGAGTGGGACCGCTACGCTAGACTCAGTGGCGATCCCGGATGGTCGTGGAACAATATTCAGCAATACATTCGCAAGGTAATGAACGACCAATTGCATTATCTTTGTCTCGCATATCTTCAACTTATTTCCTTACAGAATGAGAAGTGGGCCCCACCGGCAGACCACCACGATACGGCTGAACAGTTCAACCCTCTTGTCCACAGCTTGACGGGAATCAACTCAGTCAGTCTGCCGGGGTTCAGCCACCCATTTGACTCTCGCATCATTGCAACGACCCAAGAGAATCCAAGGCAGTTTCCATTCAACCTTGACATGAACTCCGGGCGTCCTCTCGGCCTCGGTGAATAGTCTAGTTCCTGTAGCGCTCCTAAGAAGGGATCTCATATATTTTTCGTTTAGGTTGGCTACAATCAACCATCAAGGGTGGACGACGTAGTAGCGCGGCTACATCATATCTGGGCCCGAGCTTCATATCCAGACCAAACTTGCATGTGCTCGTTAACGCGCGGGTGACGCGTATTATCCAGACCGGGATCGACCAAGGGAAACCTGCATTTCGTGCTGTCGAAATCACTCAAAGTGAAACGAGTGAGAAAGACACGTTCCAATTGCTTTTTGCTTATATATTTACATTTAGGTCCTCGAACCATAGTCAGGGCCTCGAAAGAGGTAATATTGTCCGCGGGTTCAGTTGGAACCCCTCAGATTCTTCTGCTATCTGGTATTGGCGATTCGAAGGACCTCTCCGCCCTTGGGATCAAAACAATTCTCAACAATCCGTCCGTCGGGCGTAATTTGACTGACCACCCTTTGCTAGTAAATTCATGGTATGTCAATTCGACGGGGACTTTCGACAGCATCCTTCGCAACGCCACTGTAGCTGCTGAGGATGTCGCACAATGGGAACAGACCCAGACGGGACCACTCGTCGACCCACCGCTCGCCCACCTGGTCTGGTCTCGCGTGCCCGACGACTCGTTCTCCATTGCAGATCCTCTGCGGGACCGAATACTGCTCACTATGAGCTTCTGTTCTCAGTGAGTACATCCAATTAAAATTGACCAAGCCGCTAATGGTAATTGACGTCGACAATAGAATGGATGGGCAGGGTCGGCTCCTATTCCTGCAACCGGGGATTTTATGACGATAGTGACAGCAGTGACGGCCCCATCCTCCCGTACGCTCTGTCTTTTTGGTCGTCGAATTATCCTGATAGCTGATGAAAATTTACATAGGTGGAGATCTGACCCTCAACACAGCAAATCCCTTCGATCAGCCCAACATTAATCCCAACCTGCTCGGAAGCGATTTCGATTTGACCGTCATGGCTGCGGCGGTCCAGGCCGCTCGAAACTTTCTGAAAGCAAACGCCTGGAAAGGCTATGTAATTCGGGAGCTCGAAGATCTTGCGGCAGCCACGGACGCTGTAAAGCTGAAGGCATACATCCAAAATAATTCGGGAACGGTATTCCACCCGGTGGGAACCGCCAGCATGTCTCCAAAGGGCGCTCAGTTCGGCGTGGTCGATCCGGACCTGGTCGTGAAAGGTATTTCTGGTCTACGCGTCGTCGACGCGTCTATACTGGTGAGCTTCAGTTCTCTCACATTGCGATAAAAGTTCTGGCTGAATGAAATTGAACAGCCCATCGTTCCCTCTGCACACACACAAGTCCCGGTTTATATTGTTGGAGAAAGAGCTGCAGACCTTATCAAAACGACCTACCGGTTATGATTGTACAATACTATGTAATTTTCGCGAGTTTTGTACCAGCTCGGGACAGGTCGGGAGAATCGGACAGAATCGGACCAACTCTCGATCGGGGATCACACCGGCTATTCTGTCTTTGCCGCAAACCGCAGCAGACCGCAGTCGTATCGCTCCGACTCAGGTATACACAGCGGCTTTGCTTTCACAGGGACACTCGTTAATTCGGCATTTCTCGTACTGAACTGCATATCACATGTTCGTATGCGCTTTGCCTGCAATTTCTTGACACTCATGTCATGGTACTTGGTTCTAGAGCTCAGATGAACGCCTCCCAGTACTCTGGAGAGAGCAATTTCGAGTCAACCACGAGCACTTACCCAGAAATGCTTGCTCGGCATCATAATCTCTTGACCACCAATGAGCCGCCCATGGGTCTCGAGCTGCCCTATATCCGATCTGTCGTCTCCAACACCGGCGCACGCTTGGAGTGTCTGGAGAACAACATATCACAACGGCAGGATCCGCTAGCTCAGTCGGTGGAAGAGCACACCTCGCTTTCGAGCTACTACTCTCAGAATCTTGCCATTCTCTCCCCGCTCAGAAGGATGCCGCCCGAGGTGCTCTGCGAAATATTTTCGTGGACCTTGCCGTCGATCTCCCAGGCCTTGGAACATGAACGATTGGATGTAAAATATAGCCCGTGGGTGTTGACACACGTCAGCAGCCGTTGGAGAGCTGTTGCCGTCTCGACTCGTTCGTTATGGTCCCAGATCGTCATCCACTATTCCCATGATCGTGATTCCACTTGCGTGCAAGATCAATTTGCATATCCATTGGCCATGGTCGAAACCCATATTCAACGCGCTCACAACCTGAAAGTGCATTTCTACGGATGCACCAACAGGGCCACGGGACCTCAAATCGAGATGTTCCGATGTTTGGCAGAGCATTCGTCGCGGTGGGAGGAATTCAGCGTCGAGCTGACCCCGGATCTCTGTCCTCTCCTTCCCCCCCTTGCAGACCGCCTTCAATCATTACGCAGGGTGTGGATTCAGTGGCATGGTCCGGACATTGAGTCAGGAGTGGAGGGCATCTATTGTTTTCAAAAGGCCCCTCGTCTGGTCGATTTCGGCATCAACAACGAATATGCTCGCCCTATATCAATTCTCCTGCCTGCGCATCAGCTCACCAGGTATCACATCGAGGGACCATGGTCGATGCATCAAAGCATTCTGCCGATGGCCCCAAACCTTACCGGGGTCCGCATAGAGCTAGACCCTACCGAGGAATCCTGGGTAGCACACGGCGACGTCATTAACTTGTTCCATCTTCGGCGATTATTCGTCTCCCACACGGAAATCTTTGAACTGCCTCAGGGCGCCGGCTTTGACGGACATGGCGTTCTACCATGCTGAAGATGAATCAGATCCAAATCCCCTGCTTCATCTCGAACCCTTCGTTGGGCGGTCGAACTGCACTATACGAAGCCTTTCTATCAAAGGTTTGCCCACGACCCAGATAACCGCCGAAATCCTCCAAAAGTATTCATCCATAACCGAACTCGCCATCATCTTTCACATACATGACGATGATGCTCCTGAAACCGACACCCCATGCAACGGGGGAAACACCCTAATTTCCAGTCTAACCATCCGCAACCCCAAGTGAGAGCGCGCCGCTGTCCCCGCACTTATCTGAAATCTCTTTCGGATGCGAGGACACCTACATCGATTATTCCCTCTATCTTGAAATGCTGGAATCTCGGTGGGAATCGGCGGATTGCGCCACTCAAATCCGCCGGGCTGCTGACCGGAAGTTTTGTGCCGGGACCAGATCCTGCGACGCTCGAAGGTCTTCGCGGGCTTCGTCGAGATGGCTTGGAGCTGTTGGTGGTCAAGGGGAAAGAGGCACAAGATATCATGGATGATTACACCTATTCAATGTGGTGCTGAACATTCGACACCAAATACATACATGAGGTCTATCTGACTCGACATGCACAAGGCCTTCCATACGACCCTAATCCGCGTCCATTATATCTCTTTTTCTTCGACGAGAGTCACTGCGTTCCCTGAGGTCCTGCACCTAACCTGTGTGTAGGATTCCTACACAGACCTACACAGACCTACACAGACCTACACACAGAGCTGTGTGTAGTTGTGCTACACACATTGTTTTTAGATCAGAGTAGGTCTGTGTGGGTAATTGTAGGTAATTGTAGGTCCATGCAGGTCAGTGCAGGTATGTGTAGGTCTGCGTAGCGACCTACATTAACTTGGACTAACCTGGTCATATCCTGTTTAATCCTGAATCAATGCTACATTTCCTGGCAGACATTGAACTCAACCAGCATCAATATTAAACCCCTTGGTACTGCTGACCATTGGCGAGCTGCTCATGTCTGTGACATAGGTTGGCAGGCTAACCGGTCATCTTTCAATCTGTTCTCTAAAAAATTGGATCCAGTCAGCATGAAGGTTGGTGCTAACCACATTGTGGCCTGCATTGGTCTGGGACGGGCCGAGGGGCTAATTAAATTCTCTGGGGAAGTATGTATGAGAGCGAGCGCGAAACAAAGCCTAAGGCTGATGCTCTTAAAATAGCATTGATGCGCTCCGCGGAACGGCGGAAATATGTCCCCCACAGCGAATACACCGCGAAACAATCCGGAGAATAGAATCAAGGCAGTTAGGGCTCCAACCGTTTTCGTGTATAAATGGTTTTAACACGGTTATAACCGTTTTTCGTTTTCGTTTTATTTGAGGCCAGGGCTACACGATAAACAAATGATTTTAAAACGGTTTAAACAGTTTGATTTCTGACCCGGCCCCAAGCGGGTAACTCGGTACTACAAGCTCGCCACACGAACTCATTTCTGGACAATGTGTGTAGGGCACACATTGAGAGGTTGATGTGACCTTGCTGGGGGGGCTCGAACACTTTTGGGATGCATTTAGAACTTGGTGTGGCAACCCAAACACATCATTGCTGTGGTGGAAGGTGAGAAGACTGTTGTGAAAATTCAACTACTGATATCTATTTCCAGGAGCACGAACACAAATTCCCATTGTTTCGAAGATGGTGCATGATTTTCTCGCGATCCCTGGCACCGACGTCTCTGTCGAGCACTTGTTCTCAAAATAACGCCACTTGTGCCAGGACACTTTGAGGACGCTCGTGGATCTTCAAAGCCAAGACAATACTCACCAAAATGTGGATCAAGGTTGGGTTCCTGAAACGTGCATTGTTGAACTGCGGCAGGGGGTAGTAGTTGGCTGGTTCAATTGGTATTTGTAGCTAGACCAAAAATACCGTTTATAAATAGTTTTAAACGGTTTTTAAACGTTTATTAACCATTTTCGTGTAATTTGACCGGATCACTACCGAAAACTAAATGATTGGAGCCCTAAAGGCAGTTAATATGTGCTTAAACTCAAGTGTAGGTCAGTGTAGCTGAGTGTAGCCAAGTGTAGGTGAGGCTATGACTTCTAGGCACACCTACGCTGATCTACGCTGATCTACAACAAGGTGTGTTTAGGGAAACTACACAGACCTACGGCACAGCTGCTAGAACCTTCGAAGATATTAGACTAGCTGTGTGTAGTCATCCTACACAGGGCCTGTGTAGTCCCCTACACTCAGCTAGCAGCAGCTGCTAGAACCTTCGCAAACTGAGTGTAGGAGCAGCCGGAACGCAGTGAGTTGAAGGATTACTATTTCAACCTAAATACTTACCATTTGTGCCAAGGCCGCGCGTAGAAACTCTTAGATTTACAAAGCAGCTTTCCTCATTTATTCTCGTTCTTATAGAAATGGATGAATAAAATGCGCCGCTGAATTGCACCCGGTCCAGCCCAAACTCGACGACCATCAAGGCCTCAGCATCGTCCATCAGACGACACGCTCCTTGACTTCATCGCCGCTGCTCTCGCTTTGCTATCGGTGGTGGGACACGGTCCAAATGTATCAATTCCGCCCTTCAGTACCTGCATCAACGGAGGTGCGCCTGCGCGACGCAGCCTTCAAGCGCCGCCTCACCGTCGAACACTGACTCTGGGAAGCTCTGGGAGCACGTTCCGCGCGTGGCTAGCATTCGACTAAGGACTTGGCGCCGAATACTACGCTCAAGGCGTTAATGGATGTGCACAAGCGGAAGACCCCGCAAGCGGCGCAAGGAAAGGAATAATCTCGCGACATTTTGACACCATATACTGGACTTAGCGAGGTGCGAGCTCCCTCTCGCCTGTATATTTGTGCGTCTTGAATTAGCTGGTCCTGGCCGCGTTTCCTGTGTTCCCCGTGTTCCGGTTACTCTGTGTCGTTATCCTCCGTGGTCCCCACCCGTGTTCTCGTTAACGGCTCCCCGCTCGGGTGCTTTCCCACAGTTCGATGTGCGTAGCCGGCCCAGATGGATCAGGTAGGCTGCGTGGTGATGGAAATACATCATCTGGGGGTCAGTATTCCGTTTTGCAAAACTGCGGATAACTGCTTGTGTCCCCTGCAATTAGGCCTCAACCTGGCAAGAGCGACAGCTGGCAATATTCAACTCATCCTTTCACCATGCTACCGAAGATTGCCGTAACCTACTCCCGTATTTCACATCCCAGAAAACATGACTGTATCCGACAGGGATACCTGACTAGCCACTTCTTACCTCGCTTTTAATCCTGTCGAGTCAATTGGGCGGTTTCGAAACTTTCACAACATTTTATCGTTTTCGGCTGGTTTTCCCCCATCTTCCCCCGCCTTCATGGTCGAACGCTTGAGACGGTATCTTCGATTCTTCGATTCTTCCTTCCGTGGCAGTTTTCGTATGGCAATCACTCTGTGGCCCGAACTGCTTCTGATGGAAGCCGTCGTCACTCCGTGGCAAACTTGCGCTGATAACGGTCTGTGCACCGCAATGAACAGTATTTTCGGACTTGGTTGGTATATTACTAAACCGGGCACTCGCGGCCTTCTGAGCGGTTTTCCACGCGGTGCGCGCAAGCTTTTCTTTCTGACAAATGGCTCGGCAACAGACGGCTATTTGACCTGTCCAGCGCAAAGTCCCGTGCTCTATGGTCGTCTTTCGTATTTAGGCGGCAGACCACCGAAAGGATGGGCACCGAATTCCAAGCTATGCATTTCGCCCGCTACGCCATCCGAACTCTCGCATTCCCCGCCGCTTGTGTCGCGACGCTCTACAACGCCTTTGAAGATATACCTGCCTCGACGTTTGATTTTATTGTTGTCGGTGGTGCACATTTGTCCTCTGGCTTGTTTTGATTCATGTTGGCTGACATTATGCCGCAGCTGGGGCTGCAGGTAGCGTCCTCGCCAACCGACTCACAGAAAACCCCAACACTTCTGTTCTCCTCCTGGAGGCCGGCCCCTCGTACATCGTTTTCATGTCTCGACCTAAATTCGCTGATTTGCTGTTCAGAAATACCGGTGTTCTCGATAGCATCGTCCCATTGTTTCCTGCCTTCCTAAACCCGAATACACTGTATGACTGGAACTATACCACCACCCCTCAGTCTGGTTTGAACGGCAGAAGCATAGACTACCGTACGCCGGTTTCTCATCTCGTTTGATACGTGCTGATGGGTTGGGCAGCGAGGGGGCACTTGCTTGGTGGTTCGACTTCCGTTAGTGAGTCAAATTACAATGGCTATACCTAACGAGGATGATAATCTAATTCCGTCACAGAGTACATGGTTTATACGCACGGAAGCTCTGAGGAGTGGGACCGTTATGCTAAACTCAGTGGCGACCCCGGATGGTCATGGAATAATATTCAGCAATACATCCGTAAGGTAATGTCTGTCTCCGGGTTGCGGATCTTTAATTCATTTCCTTTGCAGAACGAGAAGTGGACCCCACCGGCAGATCACCAACACGACTGGGCAGTTCAACCCTCTTGTCCACAGTTCGACGGGTATCAACTCGGTCAGTCTGCCGGGGTTCAGCCATTCGTTTGACCCCCGCATCATTGCAACTACGCAAGAGAATCCAAACCAGTTCCCATTCAATCTTGATATGAACTCCGGGCGTCCTCTCGGTCTAGGTAAATCAAGTTACTATAGGGCTCCGCAGAAGAGATCTCAGTGAATTCTTGTCCAGATTGGCAGCAATCAACCATAAACGGCGGTCAACGAAGCAGTGCGGCTACGTCGTATCTGGGCCCGAGCTTTATGTCCAGATCGAACCTCCATGTGCTCGTTAACACGCAGGTGACGCGTATTATCCAGACCGAGGTTGATCAAGGGAAACCTGCGTTTCGGGCTGTCGAAGTCACTCAAAGTGAAACAGGTGAGGACGATAATTTCTATTTGATCTTCTCTTATTTATATGCCTTTAGCTCCCCGAACAACAGTCACCGCTTTGAAAGAAGTAGTCCTATCCGCGGGTTCAATTGGGACCCCTCAGATCCTTCTGCTCTCTGGCATCGGCGATTCGAAAGACCTCTCCGCCCTCGGAATCAAAACCATTCTCAACAATCCGTCGGTCGAGCGTAATTTGACTGACCACCCCTTGCTAATAAACGAATGGTATGTCAACTTGACGGCGACCTACGATGACATCATCCGCAACGCCACCGTGGCCGCGGAGGACGTTGCACAATGGGAACAGACACAGATGGGACCACTCGTTGATCCACCCGTCGCCCACCTCGTCTGGGCTCGAGTGCCCAACGACTCGTTCTCGATTGAGGATCCCTCCGCCGGACCGAATACTGCCCACTACGAACTTCTGTTCGGGGTGAGTGCACCAATTAAAATTAATGCCAACGGTCATTTATGTTGACAACAGAATGGATGGACCCGGTTCACGCCTGTTCCTCCAACGGGGAATTTTATGTCGATAGTAGCAGCAGTGACGGCCCCATCGTCCCGTATGCTCTTTTTTTTCAGTCGTCGCCTTATGATAGCTGATGAAAATCATATAGGCGGAGAACTGACCCTCAACACAGCAAATCCATTCGATCAGCCCAACATTAATCCCAACCTGCTCGGAAGCGACTTTGATTTGGCCGTCATGGCTGCGGCAGTCCAGGCCGCTCGGAATTTCCTGAAAGCAAACGCCTGGGATGGCTATATTATTCGGGAGCTCGAAGATCTTGCCGCAGCCACGGACACTGCGATGCTGAAGGCATACACTGCGTTCAAGGCCCGCCTCGCCACAGCACCGTCTCACCGGACCGAGCTGCACACGTGTGGCGAGGTCACATCAATCACATGCAGCTAGCTCTGTGGAGCCGCCTCCACACAACTAGCCCCAGCTCCCCACACCTTGGCGGACCTCGCTGGCCTTATACAGGCAGATAGCATCCCCTCATTGCTACTTTAATCCCCTCACGTCCTTACTCAATTCTCTTGAAGGAAAATGTGTGCAGCTCCTCTGGTGCATCCCTGACGCCAAACTTAGATCGGAAAGTGTTAAAAGAGATGGCTATTATTATCATTACGCCAGTAGCTACGGGAACGAGTTGAGGGAGAGAAGGGAGGGGCCAGAGGAAAGCTAATTGAGCAGATAAATGGGGGACATGAGCGGCAGACAGTGGTCTGGCAGCGATGGGTGCAGCGAGGTCAAAGCAGCGGGCTCGATGCAGTGCTGCTAAGCAACAGAAGCAATAGGTAGCAGAAGCTACACGGATCACGGCTAGATCGCCGTGTGGAGCCGCCTCGCCAAGGCCTCACCCGATATAGCCGAACCTTGCAGAAGCTCCACAGGGCCTCGGCTAAGGCGGCCTTGAATGCAGTGATACATCAAAATAATGCAGGAAAAATATTCCACCCAGCAGGAACAGCAGCCAGTCTCCAAAGGGCGCCCAGTTCGGCGTGGTCGATCCGGACCTGATTTTAAAAGGAATTTCTGGTCTACGTGTTGTCGACGCGTCTATATTGGTGAGATTCAGTTCTCTCATATTTAACTCTGTTTGACATTGCTGAAATTGGACAGCCCATCGTTCCCAGCACACACACAAGTCCCGGTCTATATTGTTGGAGAAAGAGCTGCAGACCTTATAAAGACAACCTACGGGTTGTAATTATACATACTCATGTTGACTATGTTGAATATTTTCACATATGTTTGGCGAGCCGAGAGAATTGAAGGCGTCATTAACACGATTCCTCACCCTACTCGCGTTCTTCGTGATCAGTAGGATCAGGGCTACTTACCTTGAACTGTTATCAGGCCGCGGGAGGCCGGACAATCAGACAAAACTCTTCTCGTGATCCGCGCTCCGGCTATCACACGGTATCACTCAACTTCTACTAAGTATGTACCTACTACTTCCACCGAAGCAGCTTCGGGCCTTTGTGACCACTCATTATGTATTCGATGACGGGGTTAGTTTATGGGTTCATTTAGTGGACAATCTCTCTTACTTTCTTTGCTAGGCCATTATATTATTCCTCTGAACTTTCTGAATTCACATCCCAACATCTCCCGCAGCTCGCGCTGTTGGCGCTCGCCACTCTGCTCACACGCCGAGTATGTTCTCGGTCTCCTTTTGATCAATTACGGGCTCAATTCTCGTCCAACATGTGTCTTCGCGGTGTTCGGACCTAGTCTGCGCCGCTCCCACGCCCACCCACGCGCTCCCAGCGCCGCCCCTAGAATTTTTACTCAATATTCAAGCTTCCCGCGACCCGCCTCACGCGCGCCAGGCGCGCCGCCCCGATTGTTCGATATTCGGAGTTCCCGTGACCGACCTCACGCGCCGTTTGTTAAGTCCCTTTCATTCTGTCACGGAATTCCATTCTTATCTCTTAACAGGCAATCACAGAACCTGCCACGCTGCCCGACGCGTCGCGCCGCTCCCGATATCCAGGCTTCCCGCGAACCACCTTACGTGTCACTGCACAACGTCCCGCCGTGTCGCCGATGCCGAAGCGCCACCCGTGACCTTTGACGTCTCCCCCACCGAGGTGATGGTAGGTTCCCATTGACTGTTCGCATTTAAAGACTCATCTCCTTGTAAAATCTTCGCGGCGATACAATACGCCCTGGCGGCCTCAAAATATTTTATTTCGTGTTCCAACTCTCATCCTCTCCAGAGCCCTTGCTGCAATCCAATACGCACCTCCGAAAATCTTATTCGATATTCCGGCTTCCGCGCGAATCACCTCACGTGTCACTGCAACGTCCCGCCGCGTCGGCGGCGCTTCGCACCGCCCTTGACATTTTGGATTCCATTTTTGGCATCCCTGCCACCGAGGTTGTGCGTACATGGTAAGTTTCTATTCACCGTTCCTGTTCTAACTATTAACTCAACGTCCCCTTCCAGACCCTTTCATTTCCCTGTCAAACTCATGTCATCGATTACACGCAGCTACAATGCACGAAGCTCCCGAACACCCTTCTTGACCACTGACAGCGAGATATATGATACTAAAACTCCCTTTTGATATTCATCAAAAATCATCCTTGTTCTCCTGGGTGCACGACGAGCTTCTCCCGCCTTAAGTTCTTCATAGTACAAGTGTTCCTAAAGTAGGCTTTCTTGAGATGAAATTTCAAAAATCCTCCGCGGAGGTGCACTAGGTACGGTTATTTTTATCACTTAATCCAGGTCGAAATCCGCACACATGGGCCAGAACACTGCAGCTCTTGGAAGGGGTCCATCCTACTTCGATTAGCCACCGGTCCACCGAATCATTCTCCCAGGATTTGCCCCGCAAACAGCCAATAGCTCTAAAATAGCTCAGGGAAATTTGTCAAGTTCAGTTGGGATTCGAGCACTTTCGAACCATCTCACCCGCACGGATGTGCATTGCTGCAATTTTTTATACAAGAATATACCCAGATAATCGGAGCTTTTGGCAACTCATTCCAATGGGTGACATAAATTGATTTCGAGTTATTCCCGCAGAACCAGTGATGGGTCGCGGATCATAGATCATCATCTGATTCATCATTCCGATTCGCACCACCACGGACAACGCCGAAGATTCCACGCACCTGACACTCAGGAGTTTCCAGTCGAATTCAATCTTCGACTCGACGACCATGTTAACAGCGATAACACTACGCACAACAACGAGACGGAAAGATTCGGCGTCCTCCGCTCCCGCCGAGACGCTCAAGTCCTCTGGCGTGCCCTCAGGTCCCTCTCCCGTTCTCGCTCCGGGTGAAGCATCCGCCGGCCCCAGCGATGAAGGCTCGACGCTGACGTCTGGCGACCAAGCGCCTGCCACCGACCACGCCGCTCCGCCACTGCACCCTCGAATCCACCCTCAACCACCGCAGGGCAGTCAATCACATCAAATCGCCCAAGACGTCCCCCGGACAATTTTAGAGCGAATGACTCCGGATTGGGCACGAGCGTTTGGCATCAAGCTTTCCTCGCTGCCGGAAACCGCCCCGAAGGATGTACCATGATCCTGTGTGCCGTAGGCCAGGACGAGTGCTGTGTGCAGGAGGGTGTTCGAGTAGCCATGACCGCGGAATACTTCATCCGGGGA
>JARKIE010000574.1:0-42503 GCA_029378255.1 Mycena rosella
GCTTTTCTGAATAGGGATGGCTAATGGGGACATTCTCACTCCCTATATACTGTCAAATATTCGGCAGATCTACATAGAAAATTTGCGGCTGTCGGTGCTGCATCCTTCCTCTTCCTCTCTTAGATATCCCCCCTCACCATCCGTGTCACATTCTTATCCCTCTCGCTCACTTAGTGTCCGTCTTTGCCACTCTACTTTCTTCTCTCTCTTTCCTCGCCGTCCTCCAGAAGGTTTGTAATTTGACCGAAAAAATATTTATGCACCAAAACATTGGAAAGAACGAGTTACCTGCTTTCCATGGCACCAACCTAGGCGCGGGGTTGGACCCAAATTGGACCGCAGTACATAGTGTAGTTTCGATATATCGGTGTGGTGATGCCACTGTGGTCGTTAGAGCCATATTTTGCCTTGTTTTCCGGTTGCAAGAAGTGAGAGAGGTGGTCAATAAGCACTAGTTTAGCTTGTCACACCAACAATTATCAAATTTAGGACCCACCCAGGTGCAATTCGAACACCCAAGTGTCGAGTTGCAGGTGAGTGGGCCTGAAATTTAACTTCTAGTACTTTTGTATGGCGGTCACCTTGCACATTTAATAAATTGGTATACAAACACTTGTTTCTAATTAGAAACTTTAGTCAGATTCAGTGGAAAGTAAACATTCTCAGACCTTCACTCAAACTTTTCCAGCTCCTTACTACCTAAAATCAAAACTCGACAGTTTCTAAACTTTTTCTATGAGGTGCAAAAAAAAAGAACCTACAAAGCTTCTGAATATCCGAAACTGTTTCTCTCTACAATCCTTACAAAGATAATTACATGAGAACTCAAATGTTTCTTGAAGAGTTGCAAGAAAACACTCGGGGACTCAGGATTATTTTATCCCCGAATGTGGCTGTGCACTAACCATAATGATCCGATCTGATGGTATGTGCTCAGTTCAAATGTGTATTTCCGTGATTTTCTGATAGAATCGCTCCACATCTTCCCAAAATTGAGACTCTCAAGCTCTTATCGGTGAAATTCCTGTCTCCGACTTGAATCATGCCAGAATAGTTGGTATTTCCCCGCAACGTCTTGAAGGCGCTGATGTGTCTTCCTGTATTTCTATGCACCACTTTGAATTCTTCCCTTTTCCCTTGGAGTTTTAAGCATGCACCAGCGAGAAATTCAGAACTCCACCAAGGACTAGGCATGATTGAAGGTCCGGGTAAAGGCTTTGAGGGAGAGATTTTTGGAGTCTAGACGATGCATTTAGTATTTTAAATGTCTACTGTGGTGAATCCTGGGCCGGGGAGCCATGGGGTGATGAGCTGGGGGCAGCGCGCCGATGCGCCATTGACTCCACCGGCGCGCCGGTCCACATCGACTCAGTACTTAGATATTTCCCACATATTGGAACCCAGATATGAAGAGTTGAACTGGAATGTCAGGTTCTAAATGTTGTATGAAGGCCGCGTGCCTCGCCCCAATAATACAACCCTCAACCCGCCGATTATGAACTGCAAGGGAACATTGTTCACCACTTCCTTGTCAATTTGTGGTGTGTCGGCTGTAAATAGCATTACGACAGAGTCACAGATAGAGTCTAGGATCAGTATACGCCTGCCGTGTCGGTAGCTAACGGGTATGAGGACACTGCCGAATGCTTCAATAGTACTATTAATGTTCTATCCACGACGAGCAGTAACTGGACCGTATTTCGTCAAGAATCTCCCAAATTCATAGCCAGGAGAGTTCAGCATTTGATGATAAGCAATTTTCATGGTAGACACTAACGAAATTGAGAATTTAAAAGTTGACATTTTTAAGAAAGACTGTACAACTTTAATACCCTGATGGTTGATTATTTAATCACATCGTGTTAAAAAGTTGATACATTCCTATGCATGGCCTTAAATTTTGCTTGTTTTTCTCGCAATTATGACCACGTACTAACAAGAGATTCGGAATTCCACCAAGGGCTAGGCATAACTGAACCTCTGGGTGGAGTCTTTGAGGGAGGGATTTTTGTGGTCTGAACAGTGTATTCAACGTATGAAACACCTCCCGGCATAAATCCCAGGCCGAGCGGACATGCGGTGATGAGCTAGAGGCGGCGCGCCGATGCGCGTCAATGGCACAGCCACCGGTGCGCCGGTCCGCGTCAGTGCGCGCCTCTCGCGTCCTTTCTACCAGACCCCTTGCGTCGGCCCCTACATGGCAGAATTACATCCTCGCCCCGTTCGGAGACCTTGCAAATGCCACAACTGATGCACAGGTCGAAGAATGTATCCGCAACCATGCCACAACAATTTTCCATCCGCTGGGGACTGCTGCAATGTCGCATCCGGACAGTAGTGGTGGCGTGATGAACCCAAATCTCTTACTGAAGGGGGTCACAGAAATCCGTGTTGTCGATGGGTCGGTTATTGTAAGTTTTTTGTTTGCTGCCATTCGAGGAAAAACAATCTGACTTCTGGCTCAAGCCTCGCCCGCCCAGTGCAAATCCTCGGGCCGCGGTGTATGCTATTGCAGAGCGTGCGGCTGATCTTATCAAGGCCGACTGGTGCTGAACTGCCATAAAACACTCACGCCGTACTTACAATTACTTATTTCGCACCGAATTGTGATTTTCTGAGAGCATTCAGATACCTGTTCCAAATATGCAATTAACTTCAGTCTCTTCGCGTGTCTTGGTCCTCGCCACACATTTAGGCCCGGAATTCCGACGTCCCGACTACTTCGAGCCCACAGTGTCTAGGCGCGCTTCAAAGTTGTACTAGTTCACTCATATCCTCATTCAACATGTCCGAGATGCCCGAGGACACCAGAGCCACGAACATAAGGAGCGTGATCAAAGCGTGATCAGTCCCTAGACATCAGTTTTATGTGTTTATATGCTGGATAGCAGTGGATCTGTATACATTCCATTGGCAGGCGATTGATCACACGATGCATGGCACCGTAAAAGGCTGTGTTAACATTAATCGAACAACGTTCCCCCATCCACGAAAATCTGAGAATGAAATGACGTCTTGGACCTTCTCAGACACACGTTTACTGTCCTGAGATGAAGCCGACCTCTTCCGAGGCCAGGGGCGACACAAAACTGACGAGAAGATTCTCGGTGTCTACCCCATCATAATTAAGGATCGAGCAGAAGAGGTTCAACATGGCAGCCCACCAAATTAGCAGGGTTCAACATCGACAAGCCCTGCGATAAGGCCAGGTATTTCCCGAGCTCCTCGACCGGAAGACACCGTTTAATAACATAAATTGCATGGAGAAGGGAAGGACTTGCGCAGAGAAGTCACGATCATACTGGAACAATAGGCAGGTCAGGTCCGGGCTACTAGTATAACTGCGAGGAAGAAATGGAGCTGGGCAGACCAACCGTTCACACTAATCTCGTGGAGACGTAGTGTGGGAGTGGATGGGTCTCAATGATCATCCAGAGACAGAGGGCAAACTTGCTTGCAGAATATACACTCATGCACAGAAATTCAAAGCACGGGTCGGGCCTACCATCCCTTTCTTCGCCGCAGCCGATGCAGGACCTGATACAATGAATAAATAAGTCCAGGATGATGTGAATGAAGCAACGATACAACCGCCTTTCCCCTGTTTGATCAGTTCCCTCGTAGTGCTTTGGTATCAGTGCAAAAAATGGTGTCGAAGAATCCTCTAGCGCACCTGCGAGAACTCAGCTACGGAAACCTCCAACCCACAAAAGACGCATCGAACATCGGCTTCGCCTAATAGTTCCCGGCATTGCAGATCATCTCGAACAATCAATGTAAGCGCCCTGGAAAACCGCTTCGGCAGGGCGACCGAGTAGCACACCGTCCGTGCGCACGACGTCGCAGATGTTTGGCGCTAGTGATGTGTGGGTCGGGTCGGGCTTGAAAGCCCGCGCTTGGGTCGGGTCGGGGGGGGCTTGGGCTTGAGAAAATCCCCGACCCGACCCGAGCCCGCTAGTAGGGCCCGGGTCGGGTCGGGCTTGGGCTTGAGCCCGGGCTTGACTGTATTTTTTTGCTCCCTGCATTCAAGTAAGTTTCATTGCAGATTCGGTGTTCTGTATATCATTAATCACTGTAAGCCTCATTCTGTAAATTTTTGAACCCTCACAGACAGTTTTTTCGACACCACTGTTTCATCATCCATCCATCAAACTGATTCGACCCGCTATCGCGACTTGGAAAGCCACATTCAAGGTGAGAAGACCTATCAGGGATGCAGTATTTCAGTTTACAATTGTTGAACTGCCTCAATGTTGCCATCTCATTCGAAAAATCTGACCCCCAGTGGGACCCACTGAGGCCCGGGCTCGAGCCCGGGTCGCGGGTCGGGCAAAATTCTGGACCCGACCCAAGCCCTACCTGAGCCCTACCTCGGGTCGGGCCTGGGTCGGGCCTCAAAGCCCGACCCAAGCCCGGGCTTGGGCTTCAAGCCCGACCCGGCACATCACTATTTGGCGCACAGCCTCGAAGAAGTGGACAAGAAAGCAGCAGCACCAGGGGGAGCCGAACAGGAGCACAAAGGAAGCCAAGGATAGTGGAAAGGGGATGGGAAGGCGGAGACGCGTTGTGGATACGTAGGCAACGGAAGTCGCCTGACTCTGCATAATAGGGGCAGTCAGAGTAGCGGATTCTGGAGGGATTATGCAGGGATTAAGGGAGTGATTATGGAGGGATTATGGATTTATTAAAGCCCATAATCACGCAGAATCCTTGCAGAATCGCAATCAATTTTGACCGCCCCAAATGTTGGGGGATTATGGTGACAGGATTATACCGACGTGATTAATCCACGATTAATCCCCGAGGCCATAATCCACCATAATCACATAATCCTTTTTGAATCGCCTCCAGAGGCGATTCGACGATTATGGGGGATTATGAATTTAAAGGATTCTCCCACGCTTTAATAATTCCATAATCCTTCCATAATCCTAACACATAATCCCCGAGAATCCTTTACTCTGACTGCCCCTAATGCAGGTGTATATGGCGATATGATATATCACTAGGGCCTCGTTTAGAGAGGTGTCGTGATATATGAGAGTCGGTAAATGACAGAGGTGTCTGATACATCAGCTGATATATCAGCCAGATGCCCGTTTGGTAAATGATGCAAAATAAAAGCTTCATCGAGGTTCGAACTTTAGACCTCACCAAACTACCGATATATTAGGACTTGCATGGCTAACCCCTTCACCAGACCAGATATCCGGAAACTTCTGTGTTCCCACTTAGGTTAAGGTGCCCTTACCCTAAGTGGGAACAGCTGATACCCAGACCTAGGGCAGGCAAGCTGCCCTAGGTCTTCGAAATTGTACTACAATGCTTAATATGTATTTTGATGGTGTTTTAAACCCTAACCAACCCTAACCAACCCTAACCAATCTAACCATCAAATGCTTATAAATCACCTGCAACAGCCTTCTACAATATACCTGGGGACTAACCCTTAACCAACCCTAACCACTAACTCTAACCACTAACCCCTAACTCTAACCTCTAACCTGGCCCCTAAGGCGGGGCCCAGTGGGTGGGGAAACATGCTTATTATGTGTTTTGTTGTTGAAGGGGGTATACTTTGGCCCTGTGTGCCCACTCTTTTAGAACAGCTGTTTGGTGCAATTGGTTGAAGTGCCACTCGAAAATATTATGTAATAATTTTGGTCTGCGACCTTGGTTCAAGCCCCTCTGGTGGTCTTTTATTTTCACCGTTAGTACTGCACGTCTATGAGGTGATGTATCATGCACCTCTCTGCGCCAGAGGAATTGATACATCACGGTTACTCTCTACTTGGCGAGGGTGATGTATCAATGCCCCAGCCTCAGGACCCTAATGACTGCTGTCCGCAAGGCCGGGCATCGGGCTCGTGGCGCCGATGGAAACCCGGGGGGGGCGAGAGCGTGAACGCGGGTGCGGACGCAGCGAAAAGCGAGTTGGCGGCTGTGAATTTGATCCCTGTCATCCAAGCTTTCCCCAACACGCGGAACGCCGCCTACTTACTCGTACACTGTGCCCAGGCCCCGGGTTTCCTCTCTTCGCACCCAACGCATCCCGCCCACTGCGGCGGAGAGAGTTTCAAATTCGTCGTCATATGTCCAGGCCACCGGCGGCGCTCTGTCGCTGTGGGTCGTTCCCGCGTCTCCACTGCGCCTATCCTCTCCCACGCAAACCCGACTGAAGGCGGAAGGTCCCTCTTTCACTGCCCAGGACCGACCCCAAAGGAGAGCAGATACGGAGAGGACGCGTTCATCCCCCCGCGGCTTCCGCGTGCCCTCATGAGAGTGCGGGGCGGCGGTGCCGGAAACGGGGGTATGGCAGGGACGCTACCCCCGTGCAGCGACGCTGCAGGGCGCAAGAAGCAGGAGCGGGACCGGCAGCAACGCTCGAGGAACTGGAGCGGCACTATTTCCTTGGCTTCGCCTTCCCACACGAAATCTTCACCCATACCCTTCCTCGCATGCTTGGCGCGGCATCCTCCTTCACCCCACGCCACATTCGCCAACCTCGACTATATACATCCAGCTTTCACACCAGCGACGCGTAGGACCCCCGAGGCTTGTGAACGTGACAGATTACCTCGTACCTTCTGTCGCTGCGAGAGCATCCGATTCATTCGCCCTCAACAGCCGACGCGTATGTCCGTCCAAGCGGCCGCCGGGCGCTCTTCGCCGCCGCGCACACATTATGTACTCCGTACCGGATTGATACCCTGTGCGGCCGAAGATGCTTGTTTTGCCGCCGAAGAGCGTAAACGCCAGTGGGAAGCAGATACAGAGAGGCCGCGGGACGAGGGAAGGAAGCCCATGCGCTACCGCTCGAGCGCGCGCTGCTTGCTTCCTCCTCCCGAGAGTAGATGCGGGGCGGCGGCGGGGGAGGAGCATGGGCATGGACATGGACACCGCAGGCGCGGGCTGGACGAGATACCGACGCGGAGAAGATCGCCCGTACTTCAAGGACGGTACAAGCCTATTCCCCCCAGCCACGCATCCCTCATCCTTCGTCTCCGCCCCCGAGGCGCGCTTCCGCGGCGTCCAGGAGGTGGTCGTCTGCGGCGCAGCTCGAGCCGGAGCTGATACCGACGGCGGAGCTCCTACTTCGTCACCATCCGCGGCGCGACTACTCCATCGTCAACTTCGCCAGCCGTGTAGAGGCCGCTCCGGTGCCGAAGCAGGCCGTGGGGTGGTGGGTGTTCCGCAGCCCCCGCCTGTCGTACATGGACAGGCACGGCTCCGGCGTATAGGACGGTGGCGCGTTATGACCAGGCATTCGTAGCGCGGTAAAGGCGCGCCTCGCGCTGGAGGCGCTGGAGGACGGTTCGCGCAGCTTTCGTATAGCTCGAGCGCACCCACGTCGCGCCTGGATCCTACTGCACCGATTTCCTCTCTCCTCTTCCTCTTCCTCTTACTCTTCGCTTCGTGCTTTGCTCCGTCCACCTCTATGTATTCGCTACCCTGACCTTTTCGACTCGAGCCGACTGCCCAAAAAACTCGGCTGGATGGAATGTCTCCATGTATCCTATTGTAAGCTGGGGCGCGCGCGGCGTGCGTCGCGTCTCAATAATCGTCGGCTGGGTTTCTATCCCGATTGAGGCGTGGCTGTGTTACGCGTTTCTTCTTTGGTCTTGACCGCATCGACCTTGGGTTTACGAACGCCTAACGAATGATGACTCGTGATATTGAGCAGTTCTCGAGACTCCACGCGCGTCCAAGCTGGGGTTCAGCAGGGTTCTATCGCGGCTGTCTGGTTTTGACGTTCATTTCCAATTCATTTCTGTCGGTGTGACTTTCCCCCTATCCAAGAGCATGTATGTGCTCACTGTTGGATAGGCAGGACACGGGGCTCAGAGGATCGAACCGGACACGACAATCGACACTCCTGGAACGACACGAAGTTTCATTTTCAGAACCCCTTGCCCTGAGCGGAATGAGAAGGCCACTCGGCTAGAGCACCCAGGCTTTCGGGGTCGTTTTTTGGCACCTTTGGAGTGATTTGATGCTCAAAATTTTGGGTTAGGTCCGGAATTCGGACAAGAGAAAAAGTTCGGACAAAAGTTTTGGGAGGGCCCAAATCGGGATCTGACCTTCCAAGAGATAAACCAGGGTCCTCGAGTCCGACGTGCCTTCACATCCAGCATTGCACTTTCTCAAGCGCCTCAAATGAACAGTCTCGGATCGCAGGACGCCGCCGACCAGTCCTGCCTACACTTGCATCTTCTCCGCGTGGAATGCTTACCATTTGCCCCTAATAAACACGGTACACACTGTCCCCGTAAAATCAACAAAGTCCGAATTTGCATCTACATATGCCCCCGGCAGGGTCCTCCTCTTTCTTCCGAGCTTGGCTCTGACCTAGGGTCCCAAGGCATAAACCAGGTCCTCTGACTCGGGACAGGTACCAGGAAATTCACCCCCACCCACATCAGAAACAACTCGGAGGCATTAATAGTGTTGCCATTGGACGCCGCGGTGATGTTCAAGAACGTACTGCAAATCTGTTTTTAGGTCGGCCGAATGCATTGGTTATCCATCCGCACCGAATTGTATCGTATATCCAAAAAATACCACAAAAATACCAGTCTATAACTGCTACCCTTCATCTATCAGGTGCTACCGGGTTGCTATGGAATATATTCCTGGCGCTACCGAGAGATGGCTTGGCACTATCAGCCGCTACATATATGGGGACTTGTCTAAATATCTACTGCGTCTATGGGGACTATCGAGTACTATACAGCGAAGTGAATTTTTCCTGATGTGTAAGTAATCCAGTCAGTTTAATTAAATGAGGGGAGTTCTCACCGCCGCGAGGGTTAATGAGTAGCGAAGACGACGGTACTATGAGGGTCTGAAGAACCAATTTGCGGTGCTGAAAGTAACAAACACTACTTCTCATGTCGAACTTTAATGACATTGAAGGATCTTCTGATGCGATGAGCCAAAATCCCTGACATGGGTGGTTGCAATCTGCCCGTATTATCAACGCACACCAGTTGGTTGTATCCCCTGTGACATTCAAAGACAGTTCTGAGCTGCCGGGATTAAACGCATCCGAGACGATCAATGATTCAAAGGAAGACCTCTGAGATTGCTTTATAAATATTGCGACGGGTTCTGGACCACCAACGAATTCCTCTTTCCCCATGACGCCTGACGAGCTAGCTTCATTGAATGAGATCGGCCACGACATGGTGCAGGATTTTTCAGCAATTATATTCAAGACACCTCTGCTCAGTACGAAGATTCATCAGCGCTTGGGGTTCTGTTTTGATCCTTCCAATAGCTTTGTATGGATTGTTCACCCTCAAGTCTTTGCTGCTGTGAGGTCCTTTGTAGGGTGATTGCGACCTATATTTGACGTTCGTGCAGGGTCAGACGTTCAGGCAGGGTACGGACCAATGCAAACCAAGGGGGGAGTGGCTTTGGCCTTCCAATGGCTATCGTCGCCATGTTTGTAATGGCCATAATCCTCTGGACCTTGGATCTTGCAAAATCCATAATGGAGGCCAAACTCACGCTCATCGAGAGCTCCGACGGTCCCATCGACAGCAAGCTTGATAACGCTCATGCATTTATTTTCCGCATGGAAGCGGTTCAAGACGTGCTTTACGCGTATATGGTCAGCACACTCCTCATGTTTACCCCTTAATGCTTAAAACGGCTTCTCGTACAGTCCTTGCTGGGAGACGCGATCATCATACACCGCGCCTGGAAGCTCCAGGCTTTCTCAGGTTGTCTTTGGGTGTTATTCGTGCCTTGTGCGTTTCTCGTCGGCTCCTTGGGTACGCCTTCCGTATTTGAGAGGGTGAATTTTACCCACTAAAGACGCAGTTGCCACTGTCATGTTAACATCCTGTGTGGCCCAGCTTGGGTCGCACATTGTCGGAGAGAGCTTCGGGAATCCTCTCTGCACGAACATCCAGATTCTCACCTATGTAATGCCCACCGCCAACATTGCAGTGGCAACGAGTCTGATCGGAATAACAGTATGGTAAGTGTTTATGCTGTCTCTGAATAACGTACCCTTAATAGAAACACAGGAAATACCGGAAGTCGGTTGGGTCCCTGCTTAGAGATGACGACAACATTGACAGCGCGAACAAGAAAACAAAATGCACTCAAGTTGAGAGGATACTTGTTCTGTTGGTGGAGTCCGGAATTCTCTATTTCCTGTTCTTCGTGCGTCCGAGTCCACTTTTTCACCGCTGCATATCTGGAGCGATCTGTATAGGCCACACAAATCGTGCTTGGAAGTCTGCCAGTGTACGCCTGGATCGACTCTTCACCAGGCTTGACGTTCGCTTTGAAGATATACTCGTACAGCTCCAGTGTCATTGTGGTTTGTCTGAATTCTGGGTCTCATAGTTCTGTCCGGTTGACTTCAGCCTTGCCAGGGATTGTACCCAACGATGCTCATTGTTCTCGCGCGATCCAAACATAACGTGCTCGACAGGGCCGCGGCCTCATCGTGCGCCACCGCCTTATCAAGTATCCGAATAGCTCAGGTGCCAGTGAATACGGAGACGGACCGGCGAACGGCCACTGGCACTTGGACGACAATCGAGTTCGTGGCGAGGCGGTCAGACGAAATTGAACTCGAAAGCAGGCATGATCCGTTGTCCCATAATGATGAAGAGAAGGCGGAAATCGCCCACAGTGTACGATAACAGGTTCCTGGATGAGTAGAGGCCTAAGAGATTTGCAACAACCAGAGTAATAGCGACACCTGACGCAGATAATTCAGTAGGACACTCCGTGGTACGAGTCGGACATACCTTTGGACATGGAGGTAGCTAGTAGCCGGAAAACGAATGTAATTAATATAGAAAGACGGCAACATATTTCGTTGCTTGCTGAAAGTGTATAAAGGCCAGGTCCGAGGGATTGATAGCAAAGGCTCGGTTAAGTTGGCCTGGCTAGCGCCCCCACTGACCAAGAATGAACAGCGGCGCCTAAGAGAAATGGGATTAGACTGACTTTCTTGGATGTCCTTGACCACAATATCGTGTCTGACTCCACGCCTTTGCTGACTTGCGGCGAGAACACATCAATGCTGACGGTCATCTTGAGAGTTCAGGCGCAAGCTTTAATAGACTTGAATATATTCTATAGTTGCGAGGATGGCCAACCAATGCGCGTGATTAACTCTGCAAGGTGCTTGATCTGACAGTACGACGGCACGGCTGTGAGCGGAAATAGAACAGACAAAGGTACGAGGGCAATTCAGGGGAAGCCAATGACACTGGCTCGCTAGATAGGGAAGGAGGAAGGATGTGCAGAAACGACAGAGGATGTGCAAAATCACACTAAGGACGACGAGGGACACGAGAGACGACCGGAATTCGGACTCGAAGGGGAGAAACTTCGTTTAAGTTTGCGAGTAGAAGAACTACGTGTGTCTTCTGGTGTTCAACGCTCCGAGATACAGACGAATTGAGAGCGAGAAAAGTAAAACCCAGTGCGTCGTGACAACCCCGGAGATGGCCCACAGATAAAAGCTGGAGCCGTTGAATCAGCAAGTCGCGCGAAGACCTAAAACTGGTGAATTGGGTCGGAGGAGCACGAAGAGACGGAGCAGAGCCGAAGTCCAGGGGCTTGAAGAATCGCGCAGTAAGTACGGGCAACGACGGGGTCACGGCCCTCACGGGGTGAGGTGCATCAAAGTCGGCGATCGCGGCGATCAGGGCGATCAAGGCTGCGGAGATGACAAAGGTCCCCGCGTCCCGACCATCAATCGCGGCGGACTGACTCGTGCCGAGGGAACAGTCGATTGGTAGGATATCGGCGGATCAATCTGCGGAGATTTCCCCGGATCTGCTGATTTTGAGTGAAGCGAGCCGCGGCGTCTCTTGACGTGTGATGCGCAATCAGCAAGACCTTTCAAAATAAATAAATATCTTGTAAATATCATCGAGAGTGACTCGGTCACTTAAGGGCGGGCGGCGATCCTCACCACATATCACGGCGATTCTCAACACATTTACGCCCTAGTTTCGCCTATTTCACTGAGGTTTCCAATCTATTTTGGTTTTTTCCCCGAAGACGCACACATTGCTAAGCTAATTCTGCATGCTTGTGATAATATTTGGAGGGCGGCGGCAAACAACTGAGCATGAACAGCTTCGGTATAGCAGAACAGTAATCTGCATCCTGCAAGACAGCTTTCAGCCCCCTATTTTTCAATCAATCTGGCTCATCTTTGAAACGGTCCAGAGCCACTGCAGAGTCTCCCCTGGTGGATATTTTTGCCCAGCTAGCCTCACTTGCTACGCTCCTTGGGCCTGGAAACATTATTCTCACAATGCCCCATGTCCGGCGGCTCTCGTAGATATTGTGATCAGATTAGTCCCTGTCTCGACACCTCCTACTACTCCGAAGCCACCGCCCAATATCCCCCTGGACCACCCTTTGGCAATCAGTGTTCAACACAATGTTGTTGTAAACCAGAGGGTAACAGTATCAGAATTATATGGATATCCCCTAGGGTCGAACCCCACCCTTGATTTTCTGTACTCCAAGGGAGAGCCGCGGGGTCACAGCAAGAAAGGGGAGGAATTGACCGTCCCGTTCTTGATGGACGCCAACGGCGATCTTGTACTCTGCAAAGTAAAGGATGTGATGTGTAAATTATTTTATTCACCCTAGGATCAACAATCAAATCAGGTTTTCTAGGTCAAGGTGTTAAAGTTGACCCTAAAGTGGACTCACCAGCACCTCACTAGCTACTTTGAGCCAAGCCTTGGCTCCGAACAGAGACATTCGGCTTCAGCATGCTTCTCCCACTCGAGATGTCTTCCAGAGAACGTCTTCCAGAAAACGGCAGCTTTCATTGCGGCACTGAGAAAGCAAGGGTGCCTCACTCCCCACCAGGAAGAGACGTACTTTGATTCCGAGGAAGAGGAAGGGCAGCTTGCAAAAATCAGATGCGGCTGTGTCCCTTCCATTGTGACATGCGACGGCAGGTTAGAGTTCTCCCATGGTTTCAATGGTCATCCTGTTAGAAAGTACGCCTTCAGTTTCTAGTTTCTTGGGTTTTTATTAACACAGTTTCATATGTGAGCATTACCCCGAGACCAATAACAAGGACCACTACTTCAATGCCTCTATCAACGACGGCTCTTTCTATGTCAACTACTTGACCACCGTTTTCGAAGAAGACCAAGAAGAGACAGACTATATAGAGAACACCACCCTCTTCTCCTTTGAAACAGTGCTAATGATTCCCTGAATTGTCTGGTATTCGCCCTTCCTATACCACAGGCCATCTGTCAGAAAATGTGTTATAGAGCCTGAAGTGAAAATATGAGCATGTGATATGTCCCCAGAGTCTTCTGACCTTCATGCAGTCTCCATGTACCATAACGGCCTTGAGTCCGAAGAACACAAAATTGCAGATGCTTACAAGAAGATCCAAGAAGCCTTCGACAAAATTCAGAAGGCTCACCAAAATATCCAGGCCACGAACACAGCCCTCCACAACCTGGCGGCATACCCCTCCACCAAAGAAAGAAGAGCCACCGCGGTTGACAAGGCGAGAGCCTCTTTGGAAAAGGCAAAAGCCCTCTATTTCAAAGAAGTCTCTGCCGCTCAGGACCTCGTGGCAAGCAGAGTAGGGAGCAGCAACATACCATTAGTTTATACCAATGTAGAACTTCTTTGAAAGTTTGAATATATGTATCTGTTATTGAAAGTACGTTGCAGCAGAAAGCCATGCGTAACCGCGCATGCTACACGAGACACGGAATCGTGTCTGTGATACATGTGCGGCTTCACTGGCTCATCATCTTCCGCGTACTTGTCCTCCAGCGTGTCGAACATTGTGTCCTCGGACATCGGCTCGCGACTGCCTGCGACGTGTTGCTGACCCCGGCGCGTGGCACACTGAGAGAGACGCTGCACTGCGAGTACCCGCTAGTGTTGGTGATGGTGGGTGTCGCAACAGCGCCGACCCGGGGTGTGGGCTCGGGCTCGGGCTCGGGGGCCCCTTGGACTTGGACTCGGTTTTGACAGCGACAGCGATAATGAAGGCAGGGCGCAGGCGGCCCTGCGAGGATAATGCGAACGACGGGAGGGTAGCACACGCGGCTTGCGCATGCTCAGAGTGGAAAACGGGGGTCGCGGTCGGGTGTCGGCAGCAGCAGCAGCAGCGACCCAGCCCTGGGCTGTACAATCGGTCGCTGGGCAGCTCGGTGAATGCGTCTGTGGGCAGGCCCCAGGAGAAACCGATGAAGGTGTCGTCCAGGGTGGAGAGCGAGCTCCTTCGACAGGGCGGGAAACTGGTGTGCAGCACTGACATTCCGGTGGGAGCTGGCAGCTGGCACTGGCCGGCGAGGACTGGAACAGCACGGAGGAGGCGAAGGCCTGGGAATGGGACTGGGAATGCAAGTTTTCCGCTCCGCGAGAAGGTGCCACCGACGGTTCCGCATACGTGAACTGTGTCGGCACTCAAGACAGCGGTCGGCATGCGTGACGAACCTTGCGAACGAGAAGTTAAGAATGCACTGCATGGACAGCGATGTTACTCACCTGCGCAATGTCGCACAGCATGGTGCCGAGACTCCACCAGTCCGTCTCGAAGCTGTACGGCTTGTCTGCCTCCTGCGCATCCTCGTCCTCCACCTCCAGCACCACGAGCGCGTGTTAAGGATCTCGGGCAAGTGTCGCGCTCGAACTGCGGGGAGCATTGCTGGAAACCCAGATTTCAAGCCTTCGTGCAGCTTCGGGAGCGAGGCAACAGGGCCGCGGTGCTTGTGTGACGCGTCGCGTCGAGTTCTGGCGGACCTCCGCCAGAATCGTGACTGGTAACGGAAGCATTACAAAGCATCGGCCGATAAGTGCCGCGGCTCCAGAAGGGGCAGCTGCTGCATTTGGGCAGGTGCGTCATCGGGTACCTTGATTTGATGCATCACCTTCCATTTGTTCCGCTGATATCCTACCAATCGACTATGGACTCGACTCGTGCCTCGCTTTATTTGATACTCGCCGATCGCGATTGTTTAGATTTTAACTGCCCGATGACCTGCGTCACTGGCAGTCTGCGTGGGATCTTGTGTGTCAACACCACCACGACGTCCCAAAGAGGAAGGGCTGTCGGCCGACATGCCGACAATGATGCCTCGAATCAAGACTCTCCGATCCACATCAGGTCAGAACTCCTCTTGCTCGATGCTTCAAGCTTCACACAAAAGTACGCCAGGTTGGATCCTGGAATCCTGACCCACATTTTGGAGTCCACCTCTTTCGCCAGCGCGCGGAACGCCGCTCATTCGGACTCGTATGCTGCGCCCAGGCTTCCTCTCTTCGCACACAACGCATCCTACCCACTCAAATTTCTCCTCATCTGGCCCCACGCGTTCGCAAAGACACTCTCAGTCATGTCCAGGCCACCGGCGGCGCTCTGTCGCTGTAGGTCGTTCACGCGTCTCCGCTGCGCCTATCCTCTCCCACGCCGACCCGACTGCCAGTGAAGACGGAAGGCCCAGGACCAAAGGAGAGCAGATACGGCGAGGACGTGTTCGAGCTTCCCCGTGCCCTCTTGAGCGTACATGCGGGGTGGCGGTGTCGGAAATGGGGGTATGGCAGGGACGCTACCGCCGCGGAGCGACGCTGAGGACGGAGGAGCTACTGGAATGGGGACCAGCAGCGACGAACCGGAGCGGCACTATTTTCTTGGCTTCGCCTTCCCACACGAAACCTTCACCCATACCCTTCGCATGCTTGGCGCGACATCTTCCTTCAGCCCACGCCACATTCGCCAACTCGACTACACCGAGCTTTCACACGAGCGACGACGCGCAGGATCCCCGACGCTTGTGAACGCGACACACCTCGTACCATCTGTCGCCGCGATACCATCTTCCTTCGCCCTCCACACCACAACAGCGGACGCGTATGTCCGTCCAAGCGGCCGCCGGGGCGCACACATTCTGTCCTCCATACCGGATTAACGCCCTGTGCGGCCGAAGATGCTTATTTTGCCGCCGAAGAGCGTGAACGCCAGTGGGAAGCAGATAAGGAGAGGCTGCGGGACGAGGGAAGGAAGCCCATGCGCTACCGCTTGAGCGCGCTGCTTGCTGGTTTCTCCCGAGAGTAGATGCGGGGCGGCGGCGGGGAAGGGGCATGGACATGGACACCGCGGGCGCGGACTGGACGAGATGCTGACGCGGAGAAGATCACCTATACTTCAATGACGGTACAAGCCTATTCCCCCCGAGCACGCATCCCCCGTCCTTCACCTCCGCCCCCGAGGCGCGCTTCCGCGGCGTCCAGAGGTTGGCCAGGTCTGCGGCGCAGCGCGAGCCGGAGCCGATAACGGCGGAGCTCGTACACGACGTCGTCGCAATCGCCATCCGCGGCGCGACTACCCCATCCTCGACTTCGCGAGCCCGCTCCAGAGCTGGAGCAGGCCGTGGGGTGGTGGGTGTTCCGCAGCCCCCGCCTGTCGTACATCGACAGCCAGGCCCCGGCGTATTGGACGGTGGCGCGTTATCGACCAGGGATTAGCAGCGTGGTAAAGGCGCGCCTCACGCTGGAGACGGTGCAGGACATGTTCGTGCAGCTTTCATACAGGCTTGAGCGCACCCACGGCTCCTACTGCACCGATAGCCCCCGCCTCCGAACTCCGCGCCCGTCGCCGCCCCATACCCGCTGCCCGCGGAGGAGGTGCGGCTGGGCACCGTGCTTGATCACTGCATCGGGAGGATATTGGTGGTGGCCTCAAGGCCAACAGGAGTACGCGGCGAGCCACGAACGGAAACCAACACAGCCGAATCAGACTCGTCTGTCGAGCTCTTTCTCTGCTCTCCCCTCGACATCCATCTCCGTTTGGCACATTGTCCGCTTCTGCGGCTTCGATCCTCTGAGTCCTGCGTCTTCGATCCTCCGTCTCCCCTCGTCTGCCCTTGGTCTGGTAGCGCGCCTCGCGCCTCACTCTGCATGTAGCTACGAAGACACATACATACATATACACCCTACCCCCTAGCCTATCTCTGCACGTAGCCTCTTTCCTCCCTCCTCTTCCTCCTCGCTTAGTGCTTTGCTCCGTCCACCTCTACATGTATTCGCACCCTGTAACTTTTCTCGAGTCAACTGCCCAGGAAACTCGGCTGGGTGGGATCTATCCGTGTACGGTGTATCTTATTTTTAAGTTAGTCGGGCGCGGGCGGCGTGCGTCGTATACATAGCGTCTCAATAATCGTCGGCCGGATTTCGACCCCGATTGAGGTGTGGCTGTGTTACGCGTTTCTTCTTTCGGCGAACTGCATCTTGACCTTTGAAGTTGGGCTTAGGACCGCTCAACGAATGATGACTATTAGAGGCGTTCTCAAGACTCCACGCGCGTCCAAACTGAAGCTCAGCAGGGTTCTATCGCGGCTGCCTGGTTTTGACGTTCATTTCCTATTCATTTCTGTCGGTGCGGTTCCCCTATCCGACAGCGCGTATTGGCTCACTGTTGGACAGGCGGGAGTACACATGTTTACTATTTCTCTTTTGGGCAGTATACGGCCCGTTCTGTGAGGAGTAGCAGCGATCAACGACTTTTGAAGCGGTTCTCAGACGTGCGATTTTTTCCCCACCCGCCAGCTCCTATCGCTTACCTGTGGGCGGGCCGACTAGGGCGCTAACCCAGCTTTGAAACGCGCCACCGAAGAACCTCAGCGCTCCTTGAATCTTCAGATCCATTACACCGGTCCTGATTCTCACCTCCCGGCCATCCGCAACTCCTGTTTACGAGCAAGACAGATGGCTGCCACCCACTGCTCGGAATATGGCGCCGCTGCTCCTGCCTTATCCGAGTCCGCAGAAGGTCCACGCGATGCAAATATCAGTGTCTCGGTCGCTCCTGGGAGGATGGCGCGGCATCTGGAGCTCATGGCCACCAACGCGCCCCCACGGGATGCGGAGCTCGCCTTCATCCGACGCGGGCCTGCAGCATCGGCTACAGGAGTTGGAGGTGGAGCGCACGTTGCTGGCGACATATCAGGCGCAAAATACCACCGTCGTTTCGTTCCTCTTGACCTCCCATTTGATCCGTCTCGACTGAAATATACCCTTTTGGAGGGGCTTTGTGAAATGCTTCAGCATTGATTTAAAGCCCTGCGACGCTAGCGGATAAGCGATAAGATAAGTCCTTGGTTTGATTTGGTTATCAGTCATTGATTTTCCGCGCTTTTCGGGGCTCTATTCGCAGAGCTCCGCGTAAGCATTCCTATGTGGCAAGCTATGCACGCAAGTGTATTTCCGATGGACGCACAGTCAAAGGAAGGTAGATCCGCGAGTTTCTTCCCTAGTAAATTGGTGGTGGTAAAAAGGCCTTTTGCTCTGTCTAGACCATTTCAATCCCCGATAAGATCCCGATCTCCATTCAAAAATATTACGATACAACTCGACGGCCGCAGTCTCGACACTATAAAATGCAGCGGGTCGGGAACTGACGCGTTCGCTTCCAGCTTCCCCTCCTCATGCTATTCGATCCCTACAGTTTAATTCTCTTCGCCACAGCGATCGTTGCACTATACTGCCTCCAATTGAGGCGCAGTCGCGTAAAGCTTCCCTTTCCACCTGGACCTCGTAAACTGCCTCTCGTCGGGAATCTTTTCGACGTTCCTGCGACCTTCGCATGGGAAAAGTATATGGAATGGAGCAGAACCTACAGTGCGTAATATAGCTCATCTCATGTGGGACACTCTTGTAACAAACTTGTCGCAGGTTCTGACATCCTCCATTTGAACGCCGCCGGCACATCCTTAATTATTCTGTCGTCAACGAAAGCAGCGACTGATCTACTGGATAAGAAGTCGGCCATTTATTCCAATAGGTAAGAAATCATTCATTATATTGCTCTTCGCTAGTACATGTAGAATTTAGACCCCGAATGCCGATGGTCACCGAATTGATGGGATGGGATTTTAATTTTGGTCTGCATTAGCACCGCGTCTCTTTGGAGTGTGTACGCTGATTTACTCCAGGCTTCATGAAGTATGGTACGCCACTAGCTTCACTTCGAAAAGTTAGCCAGTCTGTGACTTTGGTAAAAATCGTTAGGGGACCGCTGGCTAGTATTCTCAAAGATATTCATTGCTCCGCATTTTCAAGTCATCTTCACAGGCGCATGCATCGGCGATTGTTCCATAGTGTGTTCCACAATGAAGCTGCGCAACTGTTCCGTCCCACAGAACTAACGGCAACCCACGAATTACTCCGTCGCATCCTCCACGACCCTGACGCAGTCATGGACCATTTAAGACAGTGTGTACTCGAACCCCCTATTTCCTCGCACTCACGAAGCCAGCAGCATGGCTGGAGAAATCATAATGTCGGTAACATACGGAATCGATGTGCTTCCGAAAAACGACCCATACGTGGCTCTCGCTGAACACGCTGTACAATCTTTGGCGGATGCCAGCATCCCCGGAAGATTCCTCGTTGTGAGTTTCTCAATCAAGCCACAAGAATACCTAACCACTAGTGAGTTAGGATTCCATTCCAATCCTAAAACACGTCCCCGAATGGATTCCTGGGGCGGGCTTCCAGCGCCAGGCGAAGGCATGGAAGGGATTAGCACGACGCATGGTGGAGGAACCATTTGCCGAGGCGAAACGCAGCATTGCAAGTAAGACCGAATTTACGGGATTTTTTTACTCATCTCCCACTTTCAGACTACGGGCAACGCCCCGTATTCATTCACCGCGTCCGCGTTGCGCACTCTGGATGATGCTGAAAACAAGGAACACCAGGAGACGGCGGTAAAGTCCATCGCGGCGGTTAGTCTGAGGTGGATGATGTGCTGCACTTAGCTGACCTCTACCAGGCCATCTATACTGGGGGGACGGACACGACCGTTTCTGCTCTTTCATCATTCATCCTCGCAATGCTCTGCTTTCCAGATGTGCAAAAGAAGGCGCAGGCCGAGATCGATTCCGTTGTCCGAGAGGGCCATCTGCCTGATTTCGACGACGAGCCGTCGTTGCCGTATGTATCTGCAGTCGTAAAGGAAGTCCTCCGCTGGAGGCCTGTCGCACCGATGGGTTTGTTTGCGGGCTAAGAGGCCAGGAAACAAATTCTAACTCCGCTCTAGGCATTCCTCATTTTCTATCGGTTGAGGATGAGTATCAGGGATATAGGATCCCGGCAGGCTCCATTGTCATCGCGAACGCATGGTGAGCGCCTATTTATGATCTCTTGAGCCTTCCATGTTGAAGTTCTCAGGGCCATCCTTCACGAGGAGGTAACTTCACGCCCGAAGCTCCCACATGCCTTTTCCAATAATATTCTCTCAGGTCATGTACCCCGATCCATACACGTTTAAACCCGAACGCTTTCTTTTGGACGGTAAGCCCAATCCTGCTATCGGATATCCCGACGCCGCATTTGGCTATGGACGACGGTTTTAATATTCACTTCCCGACGTGCGTCACACGTGCTAATATCGCTCGCAGTATCTGTCCGGGAAGACACATGGCAACTTCTTCAGTTTTCATCACCGTCGCTTCGATTTTGGCTGCATTCAACATCACGAAGACCGTAGGAGACGATGGGAAACTGATCGAACCCTCCCAGGAGTATACTTCCAGCCTCATCACGTGGGTCGGAATATCATTCGAGTCGAATGAATACTGACCGTGTGTGTGAAGGTCACCGCTTCCTTTCAAGTGCTCCATCAAACCCCGATCTCGTGCGGCTTTGGAACTCATTCGGGCTACAGAGAAAATATAGTGTAGTCATCTTGTAGTCATCCCCTTGCAACTGTATGAATCTGGAAGTTGTTCTGGTCCCGGGTCGAGTATCATACCCAAGAAATTTAACGGAGGTACATACGCAGGGCATGTACCTCCGCTAAATTACCATGATAGCGGTTGTTGATGTCCGTGTCAGCCTCTTTAATTGCGTTCTCATTCAGTTGATTCATCCTATATACATGTATTTCGGGGATTATAACTGGGGATTTACACACGCTGGATTGCCGACCTGACGTGGGCTCGGTAATATATTTGACGTAAAATCCACGCAAAACCAAGGTGGAAACTTGGTGGAAACCAGAGCGTTCGGCAGTTCTGATCCCACGGATCAAATTCGCTTTCCCTCCCACCACCACTGCGTGAGTAAATTCAAAATTGTATCTTACGACACACTCATGCGTCTTGTTAGTTGGATTACTTGCAGATGAACGCGGCGCGGTGCTCTGAATGTGGGGCTCTCGTCTGCGCTGCGCGCCGCTCGGTCCCATTCGACTTTACTGTTACTCCTAGAACTCGACACCACGAGCTCTTGAACTCCAATGAGCCACTTCTTGAGAATGATTTCGCCTTTGTTCACTCCGCCATATCCGAAACTAACTTGCACGTGAGCCGTCTCGATACAGAGATCTCACGGCTCTGGGGTCACCTGCAGCAGCTAGAGGACGAGCAGCTAGAGGACCAGCGCGCCCTGCTGGCAAGATTCCATGAGCAGAATACCGCAATTGTCTCTCCACTCCGACGGATTTCACCCGAGCTGCTGAGGGATATTTTTTCATGGACATTGCCCGACTTCCGTGATGTATTGGGTCGCCGTCTATACATATCACACTCTGCCCCTCTGAAATTCATCAGAGCCCCTGCTTTAGAAGAAATCTTCCTCGGTATCGGTGGTTCGAATCTTTCAACAGATTTCAAATCCCTCCTTGACCGCTCGTCATGCCTTCTCCGAAGGCTCTGCTTCGACGGGGTCCCTCATGTTGATACCGCAGACGATATCCTGAGCATAGCTCTCTATCACAGAACTTGGAATCATTATCAACGACGCCAGCTCCAATCCCGAAACTGAAGCCTTGATGTCACGTTTCACGGTGCCCGACGTCGTTGGGAGTATGTGCATGGCTCCGCAGCTCTCTCGGATGTTTCTCGGATGCGAGAACCTCATCCATTACAGCGTGTATCTCACAATGGTGGAATCCCGCTGGAAATCAAGCCCCTGTGTGCTCTGTGTGCTCAAGCGTGCGGCACTTCTACTAGATCCGGGGCCGGGGCCAGATATGGCGACATTAAGGCGTATAGCTGAGATTCGCGAAGACGGTTTGGAACTTTCGTTTCTGGAAGGAAAGGAGGCTACGTGTATTATGGACGATTTGCTGTTCCGAATGTTGTGGTGATCTTTGCACGATTGGGAAGAACTAGAAGATTCGTCCACTGGAGCGTGGTAATACTGGTATGCTTTGCTCTTCGACCGCCCACGTGCTCTTAGGAACTTTCGCATACTTGACTATTTAGCCCGTTTGTACAACATTACTCTCTCATAAACCGATACTACCACTCGGGATAGAGTTCGCACGTCGCATGACGATGTTAATTGTTATGTAAATATCCCTCCGCTATGGCCAAGTTTCATGGGTTCAGATACACAGTCTAGATCGCGTTGAATTAGTCCAATTCAAGTATGGAGGAGAAACAGGAACTAACCATCGAACTAACGCTTAAACAGTATGCGATCGTCCCAATAGACGATTAAAACACTTGGCAGGGCACGCCCGACGGACTCGGCGAAGGCGAGCACAGAGTCCGACGGCGCCACACCCACCGCTCGGAAGGATATACTGTGCACACTGTTGAATGCGCCGAACCAGTTCGCCAGAAGCGGAAAGACGTTGGGATCGATGACTCCCGCCTCCCCTGGATGAAACCACTCTGGATGGCACCGAACTACCAACCCAGATATGTGACGCGCGGCGTGTGTCCATTTCCCGCCTAAAAATGAGATGGAGTTCACAGCGAGTGAAGCCCTGTCCACTGGGTCGACGATCTCGAGCGTTATTGCGGGTGACGAAGAGTAACATTCCCGGACACCCTCGATAAGGGAGGTCAGGTCCCAGCCCACCCCGTCGAGATTATCGATGAGCACTCGAAGACGTTCTAGCGCCGGAAAGCGTTCGAAAGCCTGAGAGAGGTGGTGGATGTAGTCGACAGGTGCACTTAACTCAACGAGGCTGTCTAAACGCAGGGTCGTGGCGCCCGCTGCAAGTTGAACGTTCGTCGTAGGATCATTTCCGGAGAGGTCGGACCCAAGAGTCAAGGTAGTTATGTTCGGGCATCCCGCAAGATACTTGAGAACCTTGTTTCTAAGGGCGCACTTGCCTTCGATGGAAAGTACCGTCAGGAAGAATGAATAATTCGCGATGTACTCCAGGTTGGTACGGTCTGTAACGGTAAGGTGAAGGGAAGTTATCGGGCTGTTTTTCAGAGCCGCGAATATCCACCAAGAGTACGACGGAGGACGGTCGACATCCAGAGATAGGTTAGAGATAGAGGTGATGTTCGCTGACGGGGGTTGTGGAAACAAGGTCGCAAACGCGGGGCGCCCCGTGGCTGGACATCCGACAATCGCCAACGAGGTGCATGATTTGTCGCTGACAGCGCTCAAGAGATCGCTAAGAGCACAATAGCAAGTCTCCCATATTCGGTGTTCGAGGTAACTTTCCCGGTTGCCAAGATCTCCAAGCCTGAATTTGTTGGGGACGAAGTTGAGCGAGAGTTTCTCGACTTTCATCAATTTTATAATGAGCCGGGTCACCCGCCGGATGTTGTCGAGATGATGATAAATGTAAACAGGGTCGGGGAATATGCACACGAGATGTTTGATGGAAGGTACGAAGAGCGCCACCCTGAGAGCACGTAGGACGATCTGCGAGTCCACCATGGCTCCAATATCCAGGCTAGTAATCTCACAAGGGTTGTTGATTGAATTTCTTGCGAGGATGATCGGAAGAGCGAGAAAGTGAAGACGCCGGCAAAGAAGAGAAAGATCCAACAGTTCGGTGTGGAGGAGGTCGAATATCAGGAGAAGCACCTCGGTAGGGAGATCACAGAACTGCGGGATGACGATGGACTGGCCTGAAACGGCGGGAATGCTATATTGTACACCCCGCGCCATAATCGCCTCGATTGTGGGACATGCGCGGGCAATTTCGTGAGCGAGATGGGCTAGAGTAACGCGTTCCGCAAGCTGATGATCCGGGCCCCACCAAGATACTTCTCGGATGGAAGGGAACAATCCCAGCCAGCGGCATAGGCACTGTACGTCTGTGCGACAGTCAATCTCCTCCAAAACGAGGTGCGTAATCTCTCGCAGGGAATCGAGCGTACTCGGATCTAATGCCAGAGTCGAGTCGATATGGCGGGAAAGCCAGAGGTAATTATCCTGGCCCCTATATCCCAGAGAGAACGTGACGGGCAGCGGGAATAGAGGGTGGTTCAAGTCCCGCAGACGGCGAAGGATTCCCGGTATATGGTTATAAAAGGATTTGTGATGATATGAGGTGACGTGGTAGATGCTGGTCGGGGGGAGTGGCAGAGATCTGAGCGCCGGGAGTGGGTTTCGTCGCATTAAAAATAGGGATACATAAGACGTGTGCGCGGAGAGCTTCGTCAACCTCCGGAATGCTGGGATGTACCAAGCACTGAACGCAGGAAAAATGCGAGGGTGGATGACATATACGGTCATTTTCTGTCCAATCGTGAGACTGGTGAGCTTGGGAAGACGGTTGAGGAGCCACATGAGGCAATCGGGGGCGATCTTCCGGTCGTCGAAGTTGAGCTCGAGAAGGTTGGGAACCGCGTCGGCAATCTTGGACGCAACCTGCCCCCAATCCGGCCGAGAGATGCTCAGACCGGAAATATGGAGGGCAACGAGCGGGGAGTGTTTCAGGACCGAAAAGGTCCAGCCTGCACACGCGGGGAAGAGAAGGAGGGTGGTATTAATGCTGAAAGTTGTGACGCCTGTCCGAATGGTAGCTGGGCGGGGCGGCTTCTGGGGGCGGTATTTTGCGCCATCCCATCGAGCTAGCGCGCACATATCTGTCCCATCTCCATCCTTGAGTACCTTTCTGATGAGCTGGGGTATCAATCCGCCCGATGCTTTTCCCGGCCGAGCAACGGTTTGAGCGGCCGTCCAGAATGGACATGCCCGCACCGTGAACGAGGTGCACCGTTTCCCCAGGATATCCTGAAAACAGGAGATGATGGGCGACCAGGAAAAATCATCTGTAGAACCATGCTCGAGATTCACGTCGCGCAGGTTCCACTCGAGACTGCCGGGGAGGATAAGAGTGATTTCGTCAACGGAGTCAAGCTTCTGGAGAAGCCTCCGAACGCGAATCATCTCCCCCTCTAAACTCTCCGCAGTCGATTGCAGCTGGTCCATAGTCAAGACGGGATACGGCTGCGCGATCCACGGGAATATCCCGGGGCTAAACCGAATCGAAAGGTGTTTGATCGATACTACGAAGAGCGCGATTCGTAGGACCTGGAGTGTATTGGTCTGTTCTCCTAGGTCGATGTCGGCCGATTCTAGTGGATTCGGGACATTCCGCCTGGACAGTAGGACGGAAAGCGCAAGCTTGTGCATCCGCAGCGATGTGAAGGAGAAATCGTACAGCTCGGCATCTTCAAAAAACTGGAAGATGTACCGAACAGACGAGTCGGGAAGGCGCACAAAGGAATCGTCCTCGCAGCTAGTCATGGTCAGTGAGTGACAGTCGCGAAGGCTGCGCGCACAGCATACGCCGCGGCCAATTCGTTGATAGCCGGTTTCCCAGCACGTGAGAGTTCCACGCTCGCCGCGTCGCGTAATCTCAGAGAATAGGGGCAGCTAGGGAGAGATTCCGCGCGATTCTGGCCGATGAAGAAAAAGTCTGGAATACACAAATTCTTCGTTCCTCTCGAGTCCTCTCGATACAAATCAAGGTACAAATGCTGCCAAGCTAAGCACTGTGAGCTGTACAAGAGCTGTATAGACTTATCCGGACAGGAATGGACTATTAGCGTAGAAGCACCGGTAGTAGCATGTAGCCGATCAACGCTAGTTCTGATCGTTACAGCTTACAGGAGACAAGACGGGCTGTTGAAGGGCGGATGGTAGAATCAGGCACCCTCCTTGCCGCCCATTTCAAATTATAATAATATCCGACGCTCAGCAGAACACATTCTGCGGCGGACGGAACTAACTAGGTACTAATAAAGAGACATGTGCATAACGACCGAGTGCGAGCGTTCACCACTTTAGCAGGCCTAGGGGCAGGCGGCGCCTGCGCAAGGGATGAGGTGTTCGCCGGACGTGGTGGTCGGCGACATCTGCCACGGGGTGGTGCTGTTCAGCGCTGTCTTGTTCACGGGCGGGGGTAGGGACTCGACGGTGAGCTTCTTGTCTAGTCCGGAGCGCAGGAACACGGGCCCGTGGCCTGCGCCCTTGGCCTTCAGGTTCGGCGCGGCGAAGGGGATGAACGCGTTCGAGGCTGGGGGAGCTGTCAGTCGGAGTTGCGGAAACACGGCGGAGTAAAAGTATTACTGAGTGCGCCCGGGACGACATTGGTGAGGTTGAAGAGCGGGACCTCGTTCGCGGGGACCTTGACGTTCTGATATCCGGTCTTCTCGGCGACGAAGGAGAATACGTTCGAGACCGTGCTAGCGGACGGTGGGTCAGTATTGAGCGGCGATTGACGTGGATCAGGGCTGCTCACGCGTTGGTATCCTGGCGGCCGAGACTCCCGAGGCCCCAGTTGGCTTGGACAGTACTGAGCGAAGAGAAGTGCGTGTACAGCGCGTCATCGGTCGTGCCACGGAGGTTGAGCGGGAGGGCGCCACCTGACGAGGGTTGAACATTCAATGACTGATAAGGATCAGAGCGGTAGATTCTTACCGAGCGCAAGGGACCAAATGGTGTTTTGGATCGTGTCGGTTTCATTCTCGTCAAAGGTGAGGAGTATGAGCGTGTCCTCGTCGTTGACGCGCGGGTCGGTGAGCAACGGGAGGAACCAGTACTCGAGGAATGACGCCGCAAAGTCGATGGTGGTGTCGTGGGCATCGTTAACCTGAGAGACAAGTTAGAAGGCTGTGTATTGAGCACCCGAGAAAGAAATCGTACCATGTTCGGGGTCACGAAGATCCATTGAGGGAGCGTGCCGTTGACAACGTCGTTCGCAAAGTCGTTGAAAGTGCGGATATTCTTGACTCGGTCGGCATCTTGAGAGATGGAGTCGTAGACGATGGACGGGTTGTGCTTGCGGACGTAGTACGTGTACGGCGCGGCGGACGAGTTGCCGTAGTTCGTGGCGGTATAGCTGGGGGAGGTTATCAATAGATAGTAGATAGTTCGGACCCGTGAACGTACGTGAAACCATAGTATCCATCTTCGGGCATGTTTTCTTGATACGTCGCCCATGAGATTTTCTTATCCTCCAATAGATCGACGATAGTGCTAATGTTAGACGGGATGTGGTACATGCTTCGCGCCCAATCAGGTCAGCCGACGTTCGCGAACAGGCACAAGACTTACTTATCGTCGTGCATGCCGAAGAAGTCACCGCCCAGGGCGGCCACATCTAAGCAAGGTGAGATCCAGCTCAGCCAACAGCATAAGAGACGCACAGTTGGGCTCGGACGGGTGAGTAACCGAGTGGTAATTAGTGAACAGGAGCCCCTGGGACGCGAGCGACTCGAAAATCGGAGTAGACGCGGCGGTCTAGAGGAGGTCAATTTCTAATGGAATGGAATGAGAAAGGCAAAACATACCTCAAAGTCAGTGTTCTCGAGCCAAACCTGAATAATCCGGTTGAACACCTTGCCCTTCACAACATTCTTGGTGTGAAGGGTGTTGTTGGAGAAGCTGGTGTAGTTGGCAGTCTGCACCAAGGGACCCTTCGAAGGAGGCTCGAAAGTCTGTGCAGCAACCGCACCAGCCAGGCGGAAAGACGAGGCGAAAAGCACGGCAGCTGAAGCAAGGGTCGCAAGAGACATTGTGCGTCGAAGTGAAGCGTCCCCGCTGGCGGCTTAAATGTATAAAGTTATTTTTAAATTGGGGCCCATAAGGCTCTGCTGCGTGCGTGCTGTGATTGGCTCCGAGGCTTGAATGGAGATCCAGGCGAGTCAAGACTTTGGCACAGCTGTGATACGGGGTTCGACTGTCAAGTGCGGATCAAAACCCAGGGCACGCTCCGTCAGCTAAGGTAGAGGACCATGTGCAGCTCGGTCTTTAGAGGGCTCACAGTCGCACATTCAATCCAATTCATGGGCGGCTTGGTCCAAGAGACGTGTCTAAGGCTTATAGAATGTTCATTGTTTCTTGCAGGGTTTGACGTGGCCTGCGTGGGAGGATGGCGCCCATAAAAGTGATGGATGCCTGTGGGAGACTGAATCCCAAAACCTGGAAAGCTGGGTGCGTCGGTTCCGTCATGCATAAGCCAAAAATGTGCAGCTTTAAATTTAAGTACTTGTGAGCAAACGATGCCCACGTCTACCAGTGGAGAGAGTGCACTGTATGACTCGGAGACGACATGCATTGAATCCGAGTCAAGAGATGCAACACGCTACTCAGGCTCAGTACCCGGACAATCAAAGAGTGCAGTCGACGTTGGGTCGAAGACAGCGGCGAAGAGAAAGATCCGTGATCAGCCAGACGACGAAAGGGGCAGAGCGAAAGAGCCAGCCGAGAGCGATCAAGGCAAGGCAATCATAATACCGCGCCAACTGCCGTGATGCCGCGCCAAATACTTTCCTTTTGTGGCGTTCGGAGAAACGCCAGTCACACGTGGGTCACAACTTTTGCTCCCTCCACATGCCTACCGACCTCGACGCGTCCTGGCACGATGCCGACGAGGACGAGAACACGCTGCTCATGAAGACTTTCGATGGCGAAGGGAGGCCGTCATCGCCTGATGAGGAATTGCGACTGCCGCCACCAAGATCCAGGCAGCCGAATGTGCGCCGCCGCCGCAAGACCCTGATTACTGCTTGTCTCGTCGTCATCCCAATACTTTTAATCGTACTCTGGATTGCCTCACAATACACAAAGGCACCGCATCCTGTTCCGGAGTTCTCTCTCGACCCAGAGTTTTTAGTGGAATCAACTTCTCGGACACGAGTGTACCACTGGACTGTCTCAGAAATCACTGGCACCCCAGTGGGACTGAACAAGACTATGTTCGTGGTAAATGGAAAGTCTCCGGGCCCGCTCATAGAGGCCAACCACAACGACCGCATTATTGTGAGGTTTAGTTGGCATGCTCGCTTGCTTTACTCATGTTTTTATTAAAAAAGGTCCATGTTACCAACGGATTACCCAAGGAAGGAACGTGAGTGCTTGTTCGTTTACTCACTGTGCTTAAACTCAACCGAATTCAAGATCAATCCACTGGTATGCCGTCTGTTTGGCTCGAATTTCGCGCGTCGCTAATTCGCCTTCAAGGCACGGTCTTTACCAGAACCACACTGATTTTTATGACGGGACAACCGGGGTAACTCAGTGTGCGATTCCACCCGGCGAAACCTTAGTCTATAATTTCACGCTCGATGGCTGGTCCGGAACTACTTGGTGGCAGTAAGTCGCGTGTTTGCTAATGTCTGGCGTGTTCCTCATGCGCTTTCAGCGGCCACACGGACATGCAACACACGTAAGTCTTTCCCGGAGATTCGGCTCCATCTCATGTCACTCCAGTGAAGGGCTCTTCGGCCCTATTGTCGTGCACCAACCCAAGGAGAGCGTGCCGCCTTACGACGAAGAGCACGTTATTATTTTATCAGACATCTATAATGCCCCCGCGGCTGACCTACTCACCGAATATCTTAACGTGCGTGTCACATCCAGACACAGGAGTAGGCCTCACTCAGCTAAATCCTACAGTCAAATCCCATGGAAACAGTCCCCGAACCCGTTCCAGATTCTTCGACGATCAATGGGCAGGGGCAGTTCGTCGACTGTGACGCATGGCCGCACCACACCTGCACCGGCGGCTCGTTCTACAACTTATCCCTAACGCCCAACAAAACGTGAATCCTCGTTTCAACAGGCAGGCCTATATCTAACCGTCCCTAGGTATCGCCTGCGTCTGATAAACACCGGATCCTTTGCGGCCATCCGATTTTCTGTAGACGGCCATAATTTGACCGTGATCAGCGCGGACGGCACGCCGGTGGAGCCCGTGACCGTGGACCGTGTCATGGTGCAGGTCGCCCAGCGGTACGATGTGCTCCTCACGACGGACCAGCCCGTGGCCGTGTACTGGATGCGCTCGACCCTCGACCAGAGCATGTTCATGGAGGACAAGTAAGCAATGACGCCCCTCCAATCCATATACATGCTGAGTAGTTGTTTGTGCAGGCCCCTGCGGGCAGAGACGCTCGCTATCTTGCACTACACGAACGCGAGCGACCCAGCGCCCGTGGGCATCCCGCACCTGGGCGACGTGGACCTCGAGCCGGAGAGTTTGGTCCCGGCGGACGCCGTGCCCGCGCCGAGGGGCGACGTGCTCGCGATCCCGTTCAAGTTCTCAATCCAGCGCACGCACTTCCAGAACTGGCGCTCGTTCATCAATGGAACAAGTTGGGAGCTGCTGCCGCAGGGCCAGGCGACACGTGTAGCTGGGACGGCGAGCGCGGCGGCGGTTGGGACGAAGGTGTGGCCTGGGTGCGTTTCCATACGGAGAAAAATCTTCTTAGATCGAATGTTGACGTGTCGTTGATTGAAGGGACCAGCTCATTGCGAGCATCGACAACGTCCGGACCGTCGATTTAATTCTCGATAATCTGGACGATGCAGGTAACGTGGACGGTTCTTCGCCAGTTATCTTGACGCTCACCCATTCACGCACGCATTTCAGACCATCCCTTCCACCTGTTCGTCCTTCTTGTTCTAACATCCATTCCAGAACTAACATGAATCCTCTAGTCACGGATATACGGTTAGCGATAGATAGATGCGCTGTAGCACCGCTGATTTGATCCCCCGCCAGCCTTGGATCATGGGCACCGGAAAGGGGCGTTACAAAGCCGCCACGGCGCATCTAAACACGACCAATCCCATGCGGTAAGCCCGCGCCTAATATTGATATCGAGCAAACGGCAGCTAAGCCCATTCCCATCTAGCCGCGACACGTTCTTCGTCCGCGCGCGCGAGTGGATCGTTGTCCGCATCGTCACCGACAACCCCGGCTACTGGGCCTGTAAGCCTCACCCATTCTCTGCCCACTCCATGCATCGCTGACATGTACTTTCTACTCTACTAGTCCACTGCCATGTCGCATGTATGTGTTCCGTTTGTTTCCGTTTTTCACGCGGGCTAAGAGGATGCTAATTTCCAGGGCATATGGCGGCGGGTGGGTTATTCCAGGTCGCGGTGCAGCCGGCGCGGGTGGCGGAGGTGCCGTTGCCGGCGGACATCGTGGCGCACTGCGCGGGGTGGCGTGAGTGAGCCGTCCGACTCATGGTTGTGACCGGCCTCAGACCGAAACGAGATAGAATATATTAGCAATTCCTTAGTTGCTGGCTGGGTTTACATAGACCGCTTGTCCGCGCCGCGCTGGTCATCGACCGCAAGGTGCCATAATCATATAGCAACAAGCATAAGTGGCCCCACCACGCTCGGCGTTCTGAAGTTTGGTAGGTAGGTAGGTAGGTAGCATTACACGGCACGGTCCCGCTTAGGAACACCGGTTTCGGGAAGTATCCCGGAGTACTACAGGCAATTTATGTACTCCATCGTCCCTGACCTCCAAATATCTCCCGAGCCGAGCTCAGGTACCCAGTCTCCTGTCACGCGGTAGAACTCAGTCGATATCTAGAAGCAAACATGTTAACTCAACATTGTCACCTTCGTTCAAACAACCGGCCGAAATACAGGGGTAGCATAGAACACTTCAAGAACTTCATACGCAAATTTAGCCACAAGAGCAATCGTTGATCTTTCATAGACCATGGATTTAAAAAACTCAATTGTCTTGTTCATCCATGAGCAGGCGCAGGGTTGGTGCAGTTTTAAATAGTTGTCCCAGAAAAACATCTCGTAGGGCTGAGACCTCCGCAGAGGCATCACATACCAGTAGAGCATGTTCAGGAGTTTCAACATCGATTTTGCACAACCTACAAACCCGCTTAGAGCGATCGTCTACTCGTGGTTGCATATGCTCCCCCCAACGCAAAATTTCAACGGCTAGCAGGTGGGTTGACAGCAGAAGGGACGTTAGAGCCTCTCGATGCTTCTGGGTCTTCACCATGGATAGGTAGTGCCGTAAACGTAGCGTTTGTGGCGCAGGAGGCTTGTCCTTCTGTGGTTCACGACGTCCCTGGATCGGTAGAGCTTGTCTGAAGCATCGACTTCGCCTTGAATCCATTTCAGCATTGCAGCATCTACTGATTTTGCATATTCCAGTACAGATTTCGATGTAGCGGAAGCAAGATCAGGAAGAGGGCATGAAAATGGAAGCTTGGATGCAGCAGTCATTAGATCCTTTGCCCAGGATTTTTTGCCCATCGCAGCCAGTTTAATAGAGCTGTTTAACGCAGCACGAGCGAAATGGGTGGGGAGGAGGTCTAAGAGGTACTGGAGATAGCCAAGCGCAAGGATATATCGTCGAACTCGAAGGGGGACAATGCCCGTTTCAGTGTAGAGAGGAATGAGCATGGATCGTCCATGGAGATTGAGCATTTGACGGATGAACGAGACTTGGACTTCACAGAGCTGTTTGACATGAACATCTTCACAATCGGGCGAAATTTCGCAACCGTGGGTAAGATGGCAGTCGACCCGTGTCATGTAGAGTATTTTTAGCTCTTTCGGTGTCAGTCTCCCGGTCTTGTCCTCAATGGCCATGATACGATGTGCGCAGTACCGCCCCGTGCCTGCTTTAGCTTTTTAGTGGTCTTCAAAAATATTTTGAGTGTCCGCACGCAAGTGTACACCAACATATTTCTCCTCATCTGTGATCTTGAGTGTTTCATTGCCGAGCATGAAGACGGGTGTGGGATGTGGTACTGTGCCCAGGATTAAGATCACGGTCTTCAACATGTTGATCAGGATGAAGTTGATTGCACACCACTCTTGGAGAGTTCTCAATTTTGCGTGCAGGCCTCGAGCAGAAAGCGATATCAGTAGAACATCGTCTGCTTGAGCCATCATTGCAATTCGAACATTCTCCAGAACCACGTCGTCCAAGTCAGGTAACATCACAAGATCCGCCATGAATAGGTTCCACAGCACAGGGGAAGCAGGATCACCAATGAGTAGTCCGATTAATGCTTTGAATTCCGCGGATTCTGCGTCGCCGTGTTTCACGTAATAACCCATTGTCATATACATCCTTCGCAACCAGTCAAATATCCGTCCAGCCATTCCCATTCTCGCGAACTTCAGCCACATTGTGCAGTGGTCTGTTGAGGGGAAGGCATTGGTAGCATCAATTGCGGCTACATATACGGTCCTCTTATGTGCTCTGGCCCAATCACGGACGCAGCGGAGAATGAACGGGTTGTTATTGGTGCGGTACTTTTCTCTGAATCCGTTTTGCCAATCTGGAATTAAGCCCCGGGCGGCTGCCCATTGAGTAATTCGGCGATGAATGAGCAAGGTGAGCGCCTTGAGAAAGCAGCTTTCTAGGGCAATGATGCGGTAGCTATCTGGAATATCGCCAGGTTTCCCCTTCTTGAGAATCCCAGTAATTATGGTTCTCAACCATATGGATGGGTTGGCTCCTCGGCGCACGCATTCATTGCAAAGCTGTACTATTTCTGCGTTGGGAATTTCCATGATGTCCGTGTAAGTTGTAGCATCTTCCCCTGACGCACTATCGAGTGAATGGTCCAGTAGATGATTTTTCAACCAAGCTCCATCGTCTTCGTCCCAATCAGCAGTGAAGAAGCGTTCGGGAGTCGAGTCTTCGGTTGAGTCAGGAATCATAGACGCCAGGGCTTCATTTATTTTATGCTGGGCATCGTCAAATGCTGAAGGCATCACTTTGGGTGGGTTCAATCGCTTTCGAAAACCTCTCGAAGTCCTTCCGCCGTAACAGCGATAGGACTCGGTTTGGGGTCTGCCAGGCGCTTTATTTCTTTCCAAAAAATGCCACTTGACGTTGCGTTGAAAAGCTTGTCCCTATTCGCATCTCTGATTGCCCCCAATTTATCTCGGCCACGGTGAGGTTCAGGATATTCTTTCCTGGCGCGCTTCATTGGCAGCTCCGGGGTGCTGTCATCCGCAATGTCTGCCGTGACCTTTTCAGCATTAAGCGGCGGTCCTCGGGTGGTGGTGAGAATCGGGAGACTTGTGTAGACAGGAGGAGTATTTACTCGTGCCAGGTGGGTGCCCTTCTTTGCGAGTTCTTTGGCACCTGAGAGGTGACCGCTGACCACTCCGTTTTTGAGATGAATGAAATGCACGGGCGCAATGCGCTCTTTGATAAGGGTACTCAATATCTTTAGCAAGTCCCCATTTTTGCATCTCCATCCGCGAGCATCATTACGGAATGAGTAGTATTTCGCCGCTCGAATAGCATACTCAGAACGCGTTGCAATCTCCAGCGATTGGTCCGGAGGGGCGACGTGAAGGGCTGAGATCACTGCTGTTAGGTCTGCGCGGCAATTATCTTGTGTGCCAGACTCGAACAGATTTGTTGCGTTTCGCGTTTGGTCCCCAGTAAGTTCCCGCGCCTGCAGTTGCAAACACCTTCCCCACATTTGCGCAGGTGCCGTGCGCCGTAACTTTAATGCGCGCCGTTTCAACATGGACCGGGCCGAAGAGAGCGAGACATTTCTTTTTCTCATCTTTCCCTGATTCCAGTGTTGCTATGAATAAGCGGTCCAGTTCCGTGTCCTCTGGGAGCACAACTTCTACCTTGCGCCTTTTTGCGGGGCGTGCATTGAGATCTTCTCCCAAGTTGATATTGATGTTGATTTCAGTTGCGAGTGCTGCATGGTCATATTTTTCGACCTTTTCACACACACGGAATGACGCGACTTTCTCGAAGAGCTGCCGTGAGCACAACATGTAGTCAATCACAGTTTTCCTCGTCCCTTGGAATTAAGTGAAGTTGCCGCTCTCGGGTCCAAATCTAGTAGCTCCGCTAACGAATACAATGTTGTAGTCTCCGCACATTTTTACTAGCCACCGGCCACGAGTCGACTCTGTGGCGTCTTGAGATGCTCGGGGACAGTCCAATATGGCAGCAATACGAGATGAAGTTCGCGCATTGAAGTCTCCCATTAGCACGATATCGAAACAGGCCATGTACGCAAGCGCTAGGGAGTTCGCAAGGGCTTGGCAAGGATCTGTCTCCAGGTTCCCAGCCCATGTTGTTGATTCAGGCAAGATATATACATTGTACACCAGTAGATTGTCGATTTGAATGACCATGAAATCCGGCCCTGAGAGGTCGGCGCGCAATTTAAAGGGTAGTCTTGTTGAGATCACCGCCGCGACACCGCCCCATGATCGATCAAAAGACGCTTTTGGTCTCCGGGTCCTCGAAAGAATTGTATACCCGTCAGGGAGGTCAATCGTATCATGCTGTGTGGGCCGTAGATGGGTCTCTTGAAATAAGTTAATATGATACAGCTCCAGTTGTGCTCTGAATTCCGGGCAGCTCATTTTTAAAGGGAAGGCGCCATCTATATTCCAGCTTTTGATCTTTACAGACTGTAGCGAGTCAAGACGACGGGTAGAAGGAAAATATGAAGGAGGCAAAGGTACCAAGCTAGGTACGTTTTGGGCATCAGGTGTGATGCGAGAAGGGTAAGCCTGAGTACGGGGTCCATTTTTTTGTATATTAACGAGCGCAATGAGAGCTAGAACACCCAAAGAACACTCTACTTGACTGAAGGATTCCATGTCGAATTGACTCCTGATTTCCGCCTCTTTCGGTAATTTCACACTCCAAGCATTATATATTAATTTCTCGAGCTTTTTACAAAACCATTCATGTCTAATTCGCCTGCAACATTTCTGAATCCACGGGATCGTTTCCCAGCACGTGCATCAGAGACACGTCGTGTCGCGACACACTTTTGTAACGCACACTGAGAAATCTGCACGTTGGGTTCTGGTGTTTAAGATTCGGTATGTATGTTAAAAAGGACCGTATGTATACTGGTCGAAGTAAACTAACAACCACAGAGGTTCAGTATACCACGCGTGGCAGCCGTAACCCTGGACCGCCGAGACACGTCTAATGCACAACGGTACAGCAGCAGCAGTGAGGAGCCCGAGAAATAAGAGCCTCCAGCCCGATTTCGAAGAAGTCTGAGTCTGAGTCGCTGTCAAGTTGAAGAAGACCCGGCATTGGCTCCTATGTATGACAACTAAGCGCAGGCAAAAAACTAGGTGGATCATGCACGCACACGTTCTAGAGTGCTTCCATCAATAATTTCTTTAAGTGCTCTCTCCAGTCCATGCACCGCCAGAAATATTCGTTTCTTTCCCCAGCGTGAGCGATACAGACAATCCGCTTGGTTTAAATGTAACACTCACATACTCTTCATTATCGTGAGGATACAGTTGCAGATACTTGAGATATTCGACGTAAACGGCAGAAGCGTTGGCGCCACTGTCCTCGATATCGCCTTTAGCCATGAGATTGTCGCCCTTGTTCTTATGCGCTTCTGCAATGGCGCAAAGAGGAAGACCATCCAATAGTGTCTCCTCTGCCTGTGTAGCGAGCCGGCCCAGATGCGATGAGTCTGTCGGTGAAGACGAATTTAATGTTCATGTGAATTGGCCTGAGCCTACTGGAATCACTGCTGGCGACGGGATGTGGCCACTTCAGTACGACGTGTCAGAGGTTTCGGACTCCCGTACGCATGCACTTACGCCGATGGCGTTTCGCAGAGCAGCGATATCGGTAACGGGACGCCAGGATTCTGACATTGAGGGAAGCGGTTGTTTAGAGCAGCTACAAAGCAGCTAGGGACGATAGCTGAATAGATATATGGAGCACAGCCAGATTACGGAACGACATAGCGCGAACAGAGCGTCCAAGACGCTGTTCGGACTAAGAGTCGGATTTATTGCGATTGCATGTGGTAAGACCGAAATTCACGCAAGCGGGAAGTCCAAATTTTGCCGCTGTTCGTTCGCACCATGAATTAGAGACAGCCCCGCGACTGGACCCCATCGGAAGCTGTTGCGTCGCTTTTCTCTAGGGCTCTCGAAGGGCCAACCTCAAAGGTACTCGACTGGCAGAAAACAAATTTGGGTGTCGTGTGTGAGCAGTGGCCAAGACGAGTGTCGGGAACTCTCGGGCAACAAACCGCAACAACATCAGGATCAAATCCGCCGAAAAACTTTTCGGTGGAAGCATCCTAGTCTCGGACCATACTCTCATGACATCCCAATTTGGGAACCCTGTCATGAGAGTTTGGATCACAACCAATGACTTAACCGTACCATTGCGCTATCAAAATTGATCTCATTTTCCCATGCTCGGCTAAGTTCGGAACCATCGGCGCTGTCTCGGAACTTCCGGAGACAGCGCGATAAGATCAATCAGGCATCAGATTAAGCTCGGGTAATTCTCTGTGTTTCTTGCACTCGCGTTCTGCCCCATCCCGACGCGTCTACAGGTCCGTAAAGTGGACCAAATTGTACATCAGGATACTGAAATACTTCTATTGACTTGTGAAGTCAAAAATGGATCTCGATTCCCCGAGCTGGCCGCCCCGCTGTGGTATTTTTAGCACTAATGCTACAGGACCACAGACCCCTGTCCGAATCCCGAGTGCCCAGACGCCAATCCGAGCCTCCACTTCTGCTACTATAGATCAAAGTTTCGACTCTCCTGGGAACCCAGTTGGTCCCACAAAACCTCGGAAACAACATCGAAATGGATACGAGGCTACACCAAAAACTCCATCCTTCCAACCCTTTGCCTTGAACAACATAGGTGCCCCTCAGCAAAAAGCATTTGATCTCTCAAACCCTGCTCCACTGGGACTTATTCCAGCCCTTGATCCCTCAGAATGGAATAAACTTGCCCTCAGATGCCGTGCAATCCCTGCAGGAGCGAATCTTCATAGCTTCCAGATTGAGATCTCAAATTGGGTGGGAATGCATCATGGAGATGCTGTTGTCATCTCATCTACTGGGTCTGGGAAGTCTCTTAGCTGGGTCCTACCGCTGTTGGCACGGAAAGAGGGCATTTCACTAGTTGTAACCCCATACACAAGCCTGGGACTTGATGGAGAACTTTCGTATGTTTAATATTCCTTCATTGATCATTGCTATTATTAAACTCATGGCTGTAGGAATGACTGTGATGGTATTTCCTCGCTCTTCATTCACTCAGAGAAGAACACACAGAAGGACTTTGAAACAGCAGCTATGGGTGAAATGCTCGTAATTTATGTCTGCCCTGAGATGCTTGAGAGCCCTTCATTTGCATCACTGCTTCATTCGAAGTCATGGTCCGGGCGTCTGTCTGCCATCTATATTGATGAAGCACATCTCATTCATCAGAGCTACACATGGCGTCCATCATATAGTCGTCTCTATCAGCTACGAAACATTGTTGGTCACAATGTCCCTCTGGTATGCCTCTCCGCAACCTGTCCAGCACTCTATCGAGCTGCATTGGCCACCTATGCAGGCCTGCAATCGAGTTACAAGCTCATAAACCTTGGGATTTACCACTCAGAGCTCTCCACAATAATTCTCCCCATGTGGCATGATGTCAATAGCTTTCTCGACCTTGGGTTCATCTTTCGCCCAGGTAGCCGTGAATCAGACTTGATCAGGACAATTATCTACTGTGATGATCTTGAGCTTCTAACAGCTATGTTTTATTGGCTTTTTCAACGGGCAGCTTCCATGGGAATCCCCACACGTGCTGTTGATATTATTCATGCAGGGCTGTCCCCGAGGCATCAAGAACTGTGTTTGGAGGATTTTCGCAATGGCACTACAACTATTCTTCTTGGCTCATCTAAAATAAGTGCCGGGATGAACTTTAAGGGAGTCAAGCAAATTATTCAGTATAAAGTCCGAGACCTCTCACTTCCTGATGCAGACCAGCGTTGTGGATGAGGAGCTAGGGGCAAGGACAAGTCTGCAGTCATGATGATTTTTGTGGAGCCAAGTATGTGGAAGGGAGGCGAAATCTCTATGGAGAATCCTGGTGATCAAGACCCTGGGATGGTGGAACTTATTCAATCTGATGAATGTGCAGAGGTCATTATCCAACGCCGCCTTGAAAATCCCCCTCATGTTCGCCACCCATCGGACGACTGTTGCAATCGTTGTGATCCGACATTACACATGGAAAGAGAGTATCAATGGATTGAAGTTGATCCAGCCCCCTCCACTGGGCCAAAATCTACCAAGAACTCCACTGAAGCCCAACGGAAGACAATCTACAATAAGCTTGTTGCTTGGCGACTTGTCCATTGGCGCCAGTACTGGAAACAAAGATGGCCGAGCTATGGGCCAAAATCTCTTATTCCTGATTCTGACCTGGAAGACCTGTCGACTCATACAAGCAAAATCTTTTGCATTGAAGATATGCGCCGGTACACCCACATAGCTCATTGGCTTGACCTCTCACCTTCCCTGTTTGATGCCTTACAAAACATCTGTGGTGAACTCAACCTCCTCCCGGATGTTGTAATTGAGGAACCCACTGTCGAGGAGCCACAATGGAAGAGACGTAAGTGAACCACTGTAGACAAACCTGAGGTTCTTCAGGAGGGTGAGGTGATCATGGAATTTTAGTAGAAATGTTATGGGCTGTAAACTCGCAGTATTTATATATCCAGTCCTACATTTGTAAATTCAGTCGTACAACTCAATAGTGTCATCTGAATAATCCACTCCCCAACGATCCAGCTCCTGCAACTGCTCCAGAAGCATCAACTGGGATACTCATTGTCCAGTTCAAGCTCACGGTCCAGGCCTTGCAGCTCACAGACGGATTCTTCATACTCAAGCTGTGCCTCTTGGCTTTTAGCAGCCTCTGTTGGCATTTCATTGAAATGGCGAGTTCTAGATCGTAGGACATGGCGGCAGAGATGTTTGGCATGTCCACCATCAGGCCCTGCCAGGCGATGCAAACCAGTCCGATACAAGTCAACCATAGTGTGTTCTGTCAATTTATCCTGCAAAAAATCGAAGATATTGAACTGGCAGAGATGGTCCAAGAGTATCATAATGTCTTTGTGCTGTTTGACCTTTGCATGGTGCTGATCTTCATCCAAGACCCCCAAGTCCTCAAAGATTTGCTCTGTTAGCTCCTGGATGTGCCCAATAGCTGGAGTTATCTTTTCAAGTAAACCGGGCCGTGCATTTGCCCCGTGTGCATGGGATTTGATTGTTTTGTTGAACTGCTCCACACGAATGTCTGTTTCTTTAAATGTTGTTGCCTTCCCTTGATTTTTTATGAGCATGAGCATACCATTGCGAAGAATGGGAGATATATCCGATGGCCAGTCATGATTCAGATTATGTAGTAGTTCTATAAGCTTGTTGGCGTAATTGAAACTGCCGCCTGCATAGAACATAGGAGTCCAGTACTTCAACATTCGCTCCATTCGCTCTGGATGGCCATGCTCAATAGCATGGTGCATTTCACGTAGTGTCATGAGATCATGCATCAGGAGCACTGCATTGCCTGATTCTGTACTGCCAGGAAGTGTTTTAACTTCCTCAGCTTCCAGACAATCTATGGAAGGGAGCAAAAACTGGGCAACTATTTTGTTGCACAGTGTCTCAAATGCCGAGGCAGACAGATGGAGTTTTTCCAATCCTTGAGGAGGTGAAACATTCAATACAACCATAACTGCTCTGAGAACAAGTGCATGCAGAACTGCGTCCATAAAGCGAAGCCATGCATAGAAATCTATCTTCCGCAGATTTATATTCTTTCGATTGGGAAGCTTAGAAAGCAGAGTAGAGAGCCCAACCAGATCTGCAGTGCCTGAACCCCACGCGTTCTTGCCCATACTTTGAATCTGGTTCATCACAACATACATTATACCGCTGAGAACTTCGAAACTGGAGAGATGATCAACTCGGTGCTCAGAATGATCTACTGCTCGCTGATCCTGTGCAGCGCGATCATGGGCAGTGGTTAATCGATCACCCAAAAGAAAGGCATATTGAGATTCGAAGAACTCCTTTGGCATACGCAGCACTGGGCCTGGATAATAATGCTCAATGACTAGCATATCTCCCCGAGTAAAGCTTTGTTCCTGGTCATATGTTGGCAGAAAATATTCCTCAGTTTTGGCAGCAGGAAGTGCATGAGGATCAAAGAACTCTGGAAGGTCATTTCGGTGAGAAGAGAGTGCGGCTATCTCATCACAAAGAATCTGGCCAACATGTTTAACAGCATTGTCTGCAAAGGTTCGCTGATCAACATCAGTAGGTAGAATTCCCTCCAGTGCTTCATCCGGTGGAATGTGGTGACGAGTTCTCGCAGTCTGGGCAAAGTTATTGACACTAGCAAGGCGACCAGCTTCACCGGGAAGTAAATTGGGAGGCAAATCCAGCACCACAAGGAGTGCAGATACCTTGTCATGAGAGATATTCCCATGCATTTCCGATGTCTCCCATGCAGTTTCCCTCCAATTGTAATTATCATATGGAAGGAGAAGGAGTTTCTCAGGGTCATTTGCAACAGACCTTGCAAGCATAACAGCATCTTTTGATACAATGCCCACTGCTTTAATCTGGTAGAGATAGGATGTACAAAATCCGTAGCGGTTCAGTGTCTGAACCAATCGCTTAGGGACACGCCCATCCCAGAGCATCAATGTGTTTATGGCACCATGGAGGTTGGTCTTCCGACTTCATAGATTTAATATCATTGATGTGATGAGTGTTCGACCCTGGATTCCAATTTTCAAAACTTCACACTGAGAATTTTAAATACAACTTACCATGTCTGGATTACGCTGACACCGAGCAGCAGATTCATCAGACCCTGGAGGAGGTGAATCTCTGCCAATTACAGCTTTCAAAAATGTCTGAAGCCAAGTTGTGCATTGCTCATAGAGCTTAAGGAGCCCAGGAACAGAGAATGATTGCAGGAGGTCAATGTTGATAGCATTGGCAGGCACCCGTAGATATTGTGCATCTGCAAAGTGGGGCCCCTCCGAGGCTCTCGTAGTGAGCTGAGTTACTTCTCTAGAACACATCTCTGTTGCATGAGCCATAATCCAGTCCCCAATATCCGGGTCTTGCATTCCCTGGTCTCCAATAGCAGTTTCTAAGAGATGCAGACCACCACCTGTAGCCAGATAACTATTGGTTACATTTTTGATTGATGCATGTTCTGAGGTGAACAGCTCCTGCAAAAAAGCCTTCAAGGAGAATCTAGAGAATTCCTCCTTCATGAATTCAAGCACTGCAAGAGTTTTTTTTGTGTCTGTGAATTTCCGAGCCTGAGAATTGCTGCCATAGGTAAGATCTCCCTCTTCATCCCTAAGGTCATCGGAGCCAAGATTGAGAAAGGGAACATCCTTCTGAACATAGAGATCTGGAACATAAGGGCCAGGAGGGCTGGATGTAGCCCCAACAGTGCTCTCAGCATCAGGCTCATTATCAAGGTCAGCTGAGCCAAGCTCAGTGAAACTGGGTCTGATAGAATAGTTTCGGCTCATCTGAGGCCATGTTAGCCTTGATGTACGATTTGGCCCACTTTACGGACCTGTAGACGTGTCGGGACGGGGCAGAACGCGAGTGCAAGAAGCAAAGAGAATTACCTGAGCTTAATCTGATGCCTGACT
>JARKIE010000575.1:0-42478 GCA_029378255.1 Mycena rosella
ATCTGCGCATCTCCCATCCCTCCGTCTTCTCAAAAGGGTCCAAATTGCGTAGCCCGCAGTTCGGTTCAACTGCGAACCTGCCGTGAAATTTGCCGCAGTGCGAACAGAATGGTTTAAAGAGGAAAACCACGCGCTACCGCTTGCGGCGCAGTTTCATTTTGCGTGAGGTCGAAAATAAATGTCAAGCTTGACCAGGAGACTGCGTCTACGGAGATAAGCAGCCGCTGGAGTGAATGGAGTGCACAGTCATGCATATAGAGTTATAGTCTACTCCAGCCCTTTTAGCAAGACAATCTCGAGGGCTGCTCAATTCAATCCTCGCCGTTCCCGTGATGTCACATCCCGTTTTACTTGAACTCAACAACCTCCTTGGCGTAGCCACCATGCGGGACTGCGAGGATCGCATTTTGTTCTCCAATGCAGATGGGCATTATTATGGATTAGTGACTCCACCTAGGCTTATCGGTCGGGAATTCTCTGATCAAACTAGGTCAGAGCATTCGTTTCAAGCGCCTGTCGTTTCAAAGTCGTGTATAGTAAGATACAAGTGCGCTGTTGCTACAAGAAGTCGTCCGCGAGTGTATGCGGCGGCGACCGTTAATGGGGATGGTATGTTACAATAACTGAGTCCGTGCAGAATGCGTGTGTGGTCGATGCAGTGTGGCGGTACAAGATGAGGAAAGTTAGAACCAGGAGGAAATTTAGAACCAGTGAGAGCAAATAATGATATGGGAAAGGTGCGTGGTCATTCTTCGTTGTAGCGAGTATGAGGTGTTCGTCATATTGTTCGCTGGGAGGAACAACAGAAATCAGCCGGCTGTGGAAAAACACGGATGGGATTGCGCTGCGAACCGCAACGATTGACCACTAAATTTTTGACGCGCTCGTTAAGCGCGGATTTGCAGAGTTCGCACGGCAGGTGCTCTGCGAGGGGGCGTAATGCCGATTCGAGCGTGATTGTCGACATGTCTGCACTTTTCTCTGTTAGGCAGCGAAGCAGAAACGCGCGGGGAACATATATATACCTGGCCGCACGTCCCACGCTAGGTAAGCGGAGGCCAGGGCCCACGCCCGACTCAGCCCTTTTTGCGACTGGAAGTCGCAAGACGGTGTGGGCGGGTGGAGATGGGGAGGCGGTAAAAGGACGCGTTTGAGCGCTTCAGCGCGCCCGAAGTGGAGGAAAAATAGCCTGTGGTTGCGTTATTAAAATTGGCTGGGATCCAACGCAGAGAGGGACTTGCCTTTTCAGGTAGATTGCGCCTATTCGCTCGACGATCTGATCGTCTACCCTCGAAAGGGGAAAAGAGAGCAGGTAGGAAGAGGTCGGAACAGCGAGTTCGAGAATATCGTAATGCGCAGCAAGGGCGTAAAGTTCGAGCGGGAACAATGGTGCGTGAGACAAAAAGAGCGTGAAGAGCGGCGACGATGGCACGATCTGTGACAGGAGTATAAGAAGGACGCGGGAGAAAAAAGAAGCACGCGGGCGCGTACAGTGGATTTGGGATTTGCACCATATCTCGACATCGATTCGACTGCGTGGACGAGCGTCTCAAACGTGGGAGAGTAGTGGGAGCAGGACATGTCGTAAATGGCGTGGAGGATGATATTGAGGACGGCTGAAGTTTCCGGAACATTCAGGACGGGTGGTTCATGGCCATCGGAGAGGGATATTGGGAGCATAGCCCGGAAGCGGTTCTCTGAAGCATAAAGGACTAGATCGGAGTGGACGTAGAAGTAGACCGCGTCTTTGGACAAAAGCGCGACGTCCGGCTGTTGTGGACGATGTTGGGCGGCACGAAAGAAGGTGGTAGAGATGGAAACGAGCGTGTTTCCATCGTCTTCGGATTCGACCTCCGGGAAGCCGTCGTGTGAATTCTGTATGGTGGAGGGTGAGTCGGATGTCATAAAATACGGTGGAGTGAGGTAAGGCTGACGGGGGGAGTAGGTAGATCATAGTCGTATTTGTGGCGATGTCACTGAACTGCATCGCCTTTTCGGAATCCCAATCTTCCAGTTCGACTCCGAAAGGTTCGAATTCCATGACGTGAGACCGCGACGGGAAGTTTGTGTCCGAGATGATTGAATCATGATTCCCGGTCGCCGTTATATCACTTGCGACTTGCGACGCCATTCGAAAATAACAAACGTCCCATAAATCGTATCTGTTTATTCTCCAATCCTCGTCCGATTTCACTCATTTCTTGGAGGCAGTTTGATCCCAAATACACTTCGGTATTATTCCCGGGTCGTCCGAAGGTCAACTGGGCACAATTGAGTGAGGCTGCAACCCACATTTGTGCTGCAGCGTGACGCTGAAACGACGTCATCATGAGCCGCGCGGTAGACCGATCTGATCCAAGAAGCAGTGCCGCGGCGTAGACTGGCGTAGAAAGGCTTATGGCTTATTGCTGTGGATCCGGGGGCAAAAACGCGTTTTTTCAAGTTGTGAAAGAGAGGGAAAAGAGGGAAAAGAGAGGGAGATTCAGAGACTTACTATGTATTTATCTGCACCAAAACCGCGGTTTCAGACTGCTTTCCACCGCGGAAAATGATTTTTTTCGTCTTGATTGGACTACTTGATGCCGGGCGTTCCGCTGATTATCACTGCTTTCAAGACCTATTACCCTCGGGGCTAATTCCCAAAATGCTATAGGTCCAGCCAATCAGTTTTCAAGATCTTTAATCTCCGCTGGCAATCACCATGGTGCCAGTGTCTCCGCCGTCTCTCTGCTGCTCATGCCCTCATCTCCGATGCTCCTTGCGATGCCCGGCAGCCTCAAGCCTGGACTGTGCGCCCGCCCTCCGCGTCATAACCCGGACCTGAACTGCATGTACCAGCTTAGACACCAAGTCCGCGCGCTCGATCGCGCCCCCGCTCTGTCCTCGCCTCGCGCCGTTTCCACGACGTCTCTGCACGCACACACCCAGATCCAACACCCAGATCCCCGCGGCCATGACGCCCAGCCTGTGTTCCTCGGCTTTCATCACGCGGGCTGTTGGCAGCCCAGGGCCCTCACTGATTCGATGTTCGGCTTCGCGCGTACGCAGAGCGTGGTGGCCCGGCGGCGGATGCTCGTGGGGCGAACGAAGGCATAGGGGATCAAAGAGGGAGTACTAGTGAGTCCCCATGATATTTATTCTGACTGAAACCTTTTGAATTTTCACCGTATCTCCCAGCGTCCCACAAGCCTTGATCCGGCCTCGTAATGCCAGGTCGCCGTCGCCTTCGCGTGCCCCGCCGCCCACCGTTCGCGCATCAACATATGCACTTGAAGCCCCCACTGAGCCGCAACAGACCTGCGCGTTCAATCGCACGCATGCTCCGCACTTGCCTCGCGACACGTCCGGCGCGCTACAGCGCGGCCGTAGTGCCCACCCTGCCTGCGTGCCGACTTCGAAGAGCGCGCGGGAGAGTAGTCGTTGTTGGCAGCCCGAGCCGAAGCGCCTGCGCTGCGCATTGGCGCTGCTCGGGATGGCGCGTACACGGAGCGTGGCCGTGCGGCCAACGGCCTTGGGAGGACTGCTTTGGTGTTGCAGCCTACGGAAATGCGGGTGCTGCAGCCTACGGAAATGCGCTGGGGGCAAGACGAGGCCTAGAGAGGTGAATCTTCTCCGAATGATGTCTTTTAACATTGTTTTAACACCATAATCTAGGCTACCTCCTGCGACTCGGCTCGACACATTCAACGTGTACAGCTCCGCGTCGCATGCATCGCACGCACCACAGCGCTTCGCGCGGTGATCTCCTGATACCGCGGACGCGGCTCGACGCGCACCACGACCACACGCTCAAGTACGCAGAGCGGGCATGGCAGGCGACGCTCGTGCAGCTCCTCTCCTGCGTGCCTGCCGTGCCCCGGCTCCACAGCGGATGGGCACATACGAGCTCCGCAGGGCGCACGGCCTCGCAGTCTGTCGCATGCGCGGTTCGGGGGGCTGGGTGTGTAGCTGGTAGATGTGGTGCGGAGACGACAGTGTTGGTACAGTGCGGCGAGGGGGCGCAAGTGGGGCGTGAGCCACGCGACGAGCTCTATTCATCGATCCCGTATACGCGCAATGTTTATTTATATGAAATACACTAATGTTGAGAACAATTACAGTGCTCGAAGCTATGCGAGGAGCCCGAGGATTGCGACCGCTGTGCCCAATACGCCAGGATGACGTCTGAGATTCGTGCACGGTCGCCAGTTGCCATGCGAGGATGTTTGCATGTGCAATACTCCTTCCTCGACCTACCCGGACACTTGTGCCGTTGGAGACAAAAGGCCTTCACGCACACGGCACACCGTTTCGGGGATTTGGACGTCGTAGGTCCTGGCATTGAAGCTCCGGGGAAAAGCAATTGACCTTGACACGGTGCCAGGGTTGATTGCAATGGTACGTCCAATTCTTCGTCGGGGTCTAAATCAGGTGGTATTTCGTCGGGTCCGTAAGGAATTGCAGCGTTGGTGTCACGGTCTTCACGCGGATCGAATTCCGGGAGCTGGGATTCTGGGACATTGCCCTCGCTTTCATCTGGCCGCCCAGTCACCAAGTCGAAGGACATGGGAATAGATAATGCTGTGAAGATTATTGAGCGACAAGCGACGTGAAGTAACCCAAGGAATAATGTACCACGTACATGAGATTGAAATGTCGGGTTCTCCGTCGGGAATAGCGGTGAGCAAAATTGCCGGAAGGACATCTGCGAAATTGTCCTCGGCATTAAGAATCTCAAGGAACTCTTTTCGAGCAGCAAAGTTAGCGCCAGCGGCTAGTGTGGAACGCTCGGAAGACCACGAGATGGTCTTCTTGTGGTGGGCTTCGAGATGCTGAGGAAGTTTGTAGTAGAGCCGTAAATTGGAGTCGGTGATTGTGCGAGGTTGAAAGTTTACTTGCGCATTCCACCACCGGGCAAACTTTTCAAAGTCCACATTCTTCCAGCGTTCGTGGGGTGGGTATGTTTTGCCGCCCGTCCTGAAATCTTGGTGATTTATGTTGCTCTTGAACGTGATGTACTCCTGATGGGTATGAACTGGGACCACTGGGGTAAGAACACGTTGTCGTAACTGAAGATACTGGTACGGGTTCGTTGGCTTTGTGGAAAGGCGTGTCATGGTGCGGACCGGAGTATCTCGATGATGAGGTATTCCAGTGATGCGTGGGGTTGGAAGAGTGGTGATGTTAAGATGCCCGGCAAGTGTTTTGGAGATGGGGAGGATCCCAATTGTCTCGGATGTTACGATTCGCGTCGAGAGTACCCGGGGAAGAGGGAATGAGGTCTTGATGCCAGCCGCGACCGCAAGTTCAACAATGTAGTCCCGGATCCAGACATCAAAGTGCCCGCGGAATTTTTCTCCAGTGCGATTATGAAACCCAACCTGGTGTGTTGTCAGACAAAAGCCAAAAAGGATGAGAAGCTAGTTACTCTTTTATTTCGCCGATGTATCCAGTTGAGCATCAAGCATTCTGCCAATTCGGGTGAAGCGCGCAACGAGCCAAAAATTCGGCGGACGGCCATATGAAATCCACCCTCGACAGAGTTCGTCCCGCGGGTGGTGCGGTACAGGTTTAACCCGTCCCGGTCCTTCCCCATTAAATAATAGAGGGAGATCCCCTTCGGGTCGGAGAGATACCCCTTGCGAACAGTGTCCAGCAGATGTACCACCATCTCCTTTGACTCGTCAGCAAAAAAGGCACCACGACTCTTCTTGACAGTGCACTGGATATCCGCGTACGCACTGAAGAGCTTCTCCAGCCTCTTCAAAAGAACGGTGCGCTCCGGGATGTAGCGTCGAATACGCCGATTGAGGGCATCACCTTTCGCGCGCTTTGCATACTCCCAGCTAACATTATTCTTTTCAAGTACAGCACGGACTGCGAGGGTGTCCGACTTGTCCCGAATGAAGATGGCTTCGCTGAAATCGTGTGCGAACACCTTGAATGCGGAGTGCTTCTTTGAGAGGAGCCGGAGAAGTCGGTCCATGAAGTGGAATGCATCGTCTAGCACGCGGGAGGGGAGGATCTCGGATTGCCGCAATAGTTCGAAAGTGTTGTTGAGATTTGCCATGAGGACATCCTCGGGAACGTTCTACGGGTACGGTCAGAGCTGTGGAAAGAGCAGTGATCCTTGTGACATACATTTTCATCTCCATAAGAACCAAGCGGGTCGGTCTCAACTCCCTGCATTGCATCTGAACTCTAGAAGTTGTTCGTCAATAGAGAATCTGATGAATAAATGGTGACCTACCTCTCCGAAAACCAGCCGTTGACTGTAAATATCGTCTTCGGACTCGGAGTCATCATCAGAGTCGTCCGAATCCTCATCTGGGTCATTCATACCACCATTCCAGTGCTCAAAGTTGATAGTGTTCGTGTTTGACGAGATGTAAGTGGTGGAAAAATCCGTGTCGTCCTCCGCTGATGGAGTCAGCGGTGCCGGAACTGCAAAGATACGGAGGGAGCCACTCGAGAGCGGTGCAGTTTCATTTCGGGTGTGAAGTTGTGAGGTTGTGACAACAGCATGAGCGCCGTGGGTGAATATCCACTCCATGGTTTGCCCGTGTATTGAGTGAAGGGCGCCAGGAACCAGGACCTTGAATGGGACGACTTAGATTCAAAACATGGAGAGTCAGAATTAATTTTGCTCACCTTCGAAATCCGAATGAGAGAACGTGAAGGCCAGATCTTTATCTCCTTCGTATGAGCCTGATCGTCCATCACAGCATTCAAAACCCCGCCGTGCGGTACTACAATAGAGCCCTCGGCAATCGGTTTGCAGCCCTGAACGAGTGCAACGAACTGGCCATGACTTTTGGCCTGCATTGGTTGGAGTGGTAGCCCAACCGAGTTCCGCAAGGAGAGTGAAATATAGACCTGCACATACAGTCTATTTCCGAGAAAAGGAACTCGTTCTGCTGCAATGAAGTATCACCAGACCAAGGTAGGGCAAAAAAGCGGCGTTGTGAAGGATTTCTTGAGGACAACTCCGGCGAGTGCAGTAAGGGGGACTGATGGATCATTGAGTACACCCTTCAGTTCGCGTACTTCCCGAGATCAAGCAGTGGCGGAGTTCGAGTTGTCAAAACAGTGTTAATTTCTGGCTGGGAGAGGGCTTCAGAAATCGTTTGAAGTGTCTGGCATATCGAATGGCCGATTTTTATGATGGTGGGGTTGGTAAGAATGGCCCGGAGCGATGGCAGCATATCACTGCGTGACGTGAGATCTGAAACCTAACGGGAAATTAAGAAATAGTGGTTGCGCACAACCAGATTATATCACACCTTGAAAACACAGATCCGATTGGCCGTTTGAAGCTGAATAATGTCTAGACGAGGTGATTCTCCATTGCATTGCTCTGTTTTGATAGCAAGGGCGACAACATTGAATTGGGAGGACGAAGATGGAATGTTCACCAAATCCTCCAGCAGAGTGTTGGCTTCTGCTTCAATGTCCATCGAATTGGAAGCAACTGTAACAGGAACGCCAAAGCTGCGTGTCAACGGGGGTAAATCGGTCCACTCGGTCACTGGTTCGACATTTTTGGTCAATGAACTGTTGATGGACTCGTAGAATATCACTCCGCTGAAGAAGAGGTAAATGCCATGTCAAATAGTATAGAAAAAATGTTTACCCTGTGGAGAATCCGTATACAAAACCTGGGTTGGAGGATGGTTCGCATTCTTCAGACCTTCTTGAATCCGTTCCCACAGGTCCTGGACAAACGACAGGGACTTCGTCTGGGTCAGAGAATGACCTCGGCACTCCTTGAATTCGTTTAGGATGTTATATGGGGCATTGAAAATCTGTTCGCCCTTCAATCCAGCAATATACTTGAGAAACTGGTTTAAAATCAAGTTAACGAGTGTCACACGATATACATATAGACTCACCTGGAATATATGATCCGCTTTCGCAATCGTTAGAGGTAATGATGAGATATCCCGCTCAATGTAGATGCGGTGGGCATAACGAAATCCGTAAATAATCCTCTCAAATATCCGACGGAAGGCGGTGATCCAGCATAGCCTTGGCGATCATCAAACTTGGAGAACTGCTTGCGTCCGCGCTGGCCATAGTAAATAACCGCGGCAAGGTACATCATTTCCCCGTCTGCGTGATACTGATGCCGGACCTCAGAGACCATTTCGGAAAATGGCGAGGGACCAAATTGTGTGGCAAATGTGTTGCACATCATCCACATCATGGTTTTAGAGACCGCACCCCGGGCAGAAATATACGCTGGGTGACATCAGCTGTTTCCATGAGCAAGGAAAATTTAATTACCAGGGAATGCTGGCTGGACAAATGACGGAAGTTGCCCAATGATATGAGGGTCCGTGCCTTGATAACTTTTACCATAACCAGGGTCGACATCCTGCCGAGGATTGCAGACAAACCGATTGGTCAGGAGAAATAAATCAGTGGGGAGGGAGCGGACTCGGTGTGCTATCGCGTCGTCAATGAAACCTGAAAACTCGATTTAAAATGTAGTATGGAGGCTGTACGAGGAAATTACCGTTTTTTGAGAGTGGCTTTCCGCAATCACATTTGAACCGTTCAGGTGCGCCAGGAAGCGATGACGGAATCCATATAAAAATGTCGCGCACGTAAAGTGTGCTCGGATCAAGTCCATCTTTACTACCTGTACTGCGATGAAGTGTGAATACTGGGTGGGGTGGACGTTCGTAAAAATCGCCTCGGCAGTAGCATAGGGGCCATCCATATTCTGTGATTTCGTGAGAAAGCTTGGCTCTTAGTTCGGCGAACTGATTTTGCAAAACTGAGTTGTTTACTGCCTCGGAGGAACTACTCTCCACCGGCTCGGTAGTCAGGTTGGTGCCAGAGGCCTCAAGAATTGCGTCCACGAGACTGTCATTGATAACCTTATCGCCAGAGGCGATTTCCGCGTACTCGTCATTCTCGTCAATGAATTTTAGCTGGTGGGCGAGCTGGTCAAACTCCGCTGGCGAAATCTGCGAGCGATTTGCTGCCAATAATGTCAATGAGCAAAGTAACAGAAAGAGAGAAAGTTATATACCATTATTAGCGTCAAATCCTGGTTGCGAGGGTTGCGGATTCTCGGACTGGGGCCTGCTGTGTTCCAGATACCCGACCAAAATGCCGGTCTCCCCGTATGTGCGGAGGTGCTCAATGGGTTCCCAAGAGGTGTTGCTTGATGAGTATTGTAAGGCCCGAAGAATGGGGCTGCGGAATGGGGAGGAACGAGGACGGGTGCGGCATGCACCGTGAGCTTGTCTGCGCAGGACGAGTGGGACGTCTACGCTCCGAGTTTCCGGGGTTTTGTGGCGGATTTCCCAGGGTTGGGATTTTCTTCTTGCGTCCGGATCTGGCCCGCTTCCCACCGTGAGTTCCCGTGGGTTTTGGCGCGGCGGAATCCATGGAAGCACCGACAGAGGCACTGGGAATGGTCTGACGTGTGACTGACGTATGTAAGCCGTGTGCGCATCACCCGGAACAGTTCGCATCACTCAATCACGACGGGTGCAATCCTACTGCAGTAGGTATCAACGGCCGTGGTGCATGAGCCCGTAGAAAGCCCTGCGTCGTGTGGAGATTTGGTGGAGACACTGTGGAGACGTACCTTCCGACATCGCGGATGTGAGGATGTGGAGCCTGAAGTCTGCATAGTGGGCGCCATAGGTCCCCACTCTGCACCACCGTCCCTCTCCGCACCGACATCCACAGTACCAGATACATCCGCATCCGTGCGTCCAGACTCGTCCATATCCATCAATCCGCGACGAAATCCCGCCGAGGAGGCTCGCGCGCAAATCCCAACTGCAATACGGGAGCACCAGGATGGTGGAGACGGGTCGGGGTTGAGGCTCAGGAATGGCGGTCTGGATTGAGCGCGCCACGGTCTCCTCCGACTGAAGACGCAGCCGGCACCTTAGAGACTTGAAGGGACAACATAGAATGTCTTCGCAATGGACGGGCTCGGGCGCGCGTGGATGTGGCGGCAGCGCAGAAAGAAGTAGAATGGTGGCTATCGGAACTAGTGGCAGCTAATCCAAGAAGCCGATACAGCCAGGGGATGGGTGGACGCAGTACCAGTGGACTCGGTCTCAAGTATCTGCCCGAGATTCTCCAATGCACGCGGATATGCTCCAGTGCCAACTAGATCAGCACGAATTTGCAGCATAGTGGGACGGACACACTTTCAGCTAGTGGCAGACATCGTAGAACAAGCTTGAGAAAGATTATAATGTCGCTCGGAAGTGAAGGGGCGCTGGGAATCAGTGGTAAAATGCTTGCGTGGAGTCGAACGACACAAATCAAGATCGCGGTCAGGAGCAAGTAGTGCTGCCGCGAGCTGAGGTCGAGCTCCCTTAAGCTGATGCGCTGTCAAGCTCGGTTCGCCTTAAGGCTCCACAAGCTGAGCTTGAGCCGGCTTAAGGTAATTTCCGTAAATGGAAGTATTCATTCCCACGCCCCCACAGCTCTTCGCCGTTTCATTTTTGCGCACGGCTGACTACTAGAGAAGCCCAAAAAACCGTTTTAAAACTTTAGTACAATAGTACTAATGTGCCATACATATAGTTACATTTTACGAGCCATTATGATGTTGTAAATCGAATTAAATTGAATATTATGCCGGCGCCGACACCCAAGAGGAATTAACCAGTTCCTCGAGCTCTTGGGTCCTTCCGGCCCTCAAAAGATCATCCATAACCTTTGGATCAATATCAACGACAGACAGCTCTGGCACCTGAATGCCCCGACGCGCTATCCGACTCCAAGCTATCGCCCGACCCTGAGCTCCACCGCCCCACACGCACGCGTCATCGTAGCGTCCAAGCAACATGAGCCAAAATAGCCGGCGGGGACTGTAGTGGAAGGGCAGCGCTACAGCGAGCATCGAGCTCGACGACGATGAGGGGTGAGGTAGCGCGACGCGACAGTCACGGCTCACGCTGACGGAGCTGTCACCCTCACATCAGGAAAAACCCCCATTGCCAATTTCCCAAAAATTGTTCACAAATTGTTCACAATCCAAAACAACGACAATTGTCTACAAATGGTTGAGAAATGTTAACATTTTGTCAACACTGTGCACCATTCGCAAAACAATCACAGACGGGATAGTTAAAACCGAGCTAGAGTGTGCAGGCAATATACATTCATGCTATTGGTACTCATTGTAGAGATTTAATTACTCATCAGCCATGAAGTCAGTTTACTCACTTCACTTGCGCAAAATTTCTCTTCTAAGTCATTCAAACTCCGCTCGGATCGCTCCGGTTGAAACATTTGATCCATCGCTTAGTTGAGTTCGCCGATCAAGACCAGCACAGAACCAAATGTTGACGACACCTGCCTAGCCTTGCCTTTCTTCCTTTCCCCCCATGTTCTCCCTCTACCAATTGCCTCTTTTCTATGTTTTCCCATCCCCACCTGTTTTCTGTATATCGTGGTTGCGTCTTGTATGCCCCTACTATCCCAATCTTCCTGCCTGATGGTGTCTCCTGCAGGTTCGCCGCATGCGGGCCTGCGCCGGCCGGCATACGTAGGCCATACAGGCCCGCCTCCAGCCAGCCCTCTTTCCTATGCCGCCCTCGATCCTGGTTTCTGCCTCTGTCGGCGCCCACTGCTAGCACGGCCGCCAACAATTGACAGGTTCGTAAACTGGTCCACTTTCTCGGTGTGTATTTAACATCATTTCAGCCGAGCACGTTTCAATCATCGAACAGGTGTGCTGCTTCTCTCCGACCCTCCAAGGTACCACACCTGCCCTGCGTCACTTCAATGGCCGTCAGCCTTCGTCTCCACTGAGTATGTTTACTTCCCGTTGCTATCCCCCGCCCAATCTCATTGACGAAGTTTTATTCTAGATCCTCGCCCCCCCCCTGCGTTGCTATGGCGATGTTTTATTTTAGATCCCTGTCCTTACCCCGTCATCGTCACTAGGTACGTTTCCTCTCCACTGTTATCCCCCTACTTAATCTCATTGACGATGTTTCATTCTAGGTCCTTGTCCTTTCTCTCTCCCCTACGTTGCTCTGCACCGACCGGGGCGACCTCTGGCGACCTTTGTCCCGGATCCGTCTGTCCCGGATCCGCACCGTCGTACCGTCACCTGCATCCACCGCCTCCGTGGCAGATTGGTGTGCGTATAGTCCCCAACACTCCAGACGGTCCTTCTTTGCCTCGTTCCTAGAGTATCTACCAACCGTCCGTGCGCCGGCGGGCTCCATCCTTGCGATGTATGTTTCCTTGCCGCCTTTTACCCCCTGATTGTCTTACCTCCAGCTGATAAGATATATGTGGTTGATGTCGATTCAGAGAGCGGATGTAGTTAGTATGTATGTTGATATGTTTAAGTAGTCATGCAATGATAGTCCTGTTTTCCATATCTACTGCATCCTGAGGTCTGCAAGCATTCCACAATCGATAACATATCCCTGAATTCCATGCAAATTCCCCGCAAAATGTTAGCCAATTGTCTAGAAAATGGTGCTAATTATTAGGGACTGAAACATTTCAACAATCTGCCATTTTCCGACAATTGTCACGGATTAGTAACATTTTACTCGAATTCTTCCTACTTGCGACCAAAAGGCAATAGCGGTTTTTCCTGATGCAGATCAGAACGGGCTCAAGGTGGCTCAAGCCGAGCTGAGCTGTCATCACCTTAAGCTGCCGTATATGGTAACGGCGTCCGAGCTGAGCTCACCTCGGCTTAAGGCAGCTCCACCTCGCGGCAGCACTAGGAGCAAGAGCAGTGTTTACGCTGGCTGTGATCCTCGGCACCGGCTCTTGCCGGCGTGCCGTACCTTGCTCATCTGGTTTTACAAACCGGACTTCGCCACTTCAAATTAATTCTCTTCCCGCGCATGGGCTCCAGTAATCCAAACCTAACCGCATTTAAAACAAACTGGACGGCCCTGTTGGATCCAATCGCAGGGGCGGTGATTGAAATTTCACCGACTCGAATTCCTGCTTCGTTCTGAGATCTGGACGCCGACTCGGAATCCACGCAGAAGTCGCGTCTTGAACTGCCTATGTAGCGGCTCGAACACCCTGAAACCCGATTTGTGTGCCAGGGTTTCTACCACGATGTGTCCATCTTGAAATTCTGAATAAGATCCTCGCGCTCATCGCTTTTTTTCTGTGGCGCCTGTGGATCGGGGCAGTTCCATCTTCCTTCCGGACCAATGGTTCTGCTACTTTCGAATTTGTCCGAGCTGGCCAACGTTTTGAAGGAGATTCGGTATTTGTTCGACTCAGATACGGCCTGGCGACTTCCTGGATGGATAGTTGAGCCGGCTTGCCGGTGCGTTGGTATAAGCCGTGCTGCGTGTTATTTCGCCAGCCCGACCACGGCTTTGGACGGTTCGTACCGCCATACTGGAAACTCGCGTGCTGAGCTCGTTTCAGGTTACTTGTGCTTAGTACTTTTGTTTCATTTGTGTGCAAGTAGTATAAGTCCTGTCTATTCTTTTGATATCATTTTTGCCCTAATCCCATCAAAGAGCTGGAAGCATGGAGGACGAACGAAGACTTGGGCAAGTGCCTTCGGACGATCGGCCGATAAAGCCGCTGAGTGTCGAACACTTGTGTTTAGAATCCTTCCCAACCGTTGCTTCCACCAGAACACTCGCGGGCGAACTCGTAGCTGATAAATTCGACATGGGGCCGCCGCCGGTCTACTCTGCCTCATGGGAACATACGAGACTCATCATGAGGCCGGCGCCGGGGGGAGCCCCACCTTCAACATGCGGAATGACGCACCAGGCTCGGTAACAAGTACCTTCCCTCATCTGTCGCTCACACAGACCCCCTTCCTCGAATCGATCTCAACCCGACTCGAAATACGACACATGACCCGCCACGGAAGACGCAGGCCGAGTCCGAGTCGTTCGACGGGAAGACAAGATGAACGCGGCGGGTGTTCCGGGTTAATCTGTTGCACAGACAATTCCTACTGCGGAAGCCAATTTAAAGCCACGATATTCATCGAAAATACAATTCTGAGGTGCTTCTGGCTGCGAGCGAATCGATGTCAGACGAACCTTGACATGCAGCCTGCCTAGCGAATGACAGTATTCCGCCGTGGACGACAGTGATAAGTAATGTCCTAGTTTTTTATGCCGATGCTGCATAAGCTGTGGGAAGCAGTGTTTCACTGCGTTCCGGCTGCTCCTACGCTCAGTTTGCGAAGGTTCTAGCAGCTGCTGGTAGCTGAGCGTGGGGGACTACACAGGCCCTGTGTAGGACGAATAAACACAGCCGGTCTAATGTCTTCGAAGGTTCTAGCAGCTGTGCCGTAGGTCTGTGTCGTTTCCCTAAATACACCTTGTTGTAGATCAGCGTAGGTGTGCCTGGAAGTCATAGCCTCACCTACACTTGGCTACACTCAGCTACACTGACCTACACTTGAGTCTAAGCACATATTAACTGCCTTGATTCTATCCTCTGGATTGTTTCGCGGTGTATTCAAATTTCACTGTAGAGGACATATTTCCGCTGTTCCGCGGAGCGCATCAATGCTATTTTAAGAGCATCAGCTGTAAGCTTTGTTTCGGAAAAATTGGTCATTCCGTTGGCTTCAAATGGCCGGGAATGGCCTCAAATTGCCGTGGGCTTCACCGGCCGGCACCTTCGGCTTCAATCGGTCTCTCGCCCGATCTGCCATCACCCTTGGGGTTGCCGGAAGAAGGGTGCACCATGTCGGAGAATGAAAATGGCGAGAGGCTGCCGAAACTCACGTGGAAGCACCTTCCAGATAAGGAGATGCTTAGTCACGAGCCCAAGGGTGAAATGTCCGCCACTTCACGCACACCGACAATTATCATATTTAGGGCCCACCCAGGTGCAATTTGAACACCCAAGTGTCAAATTGCACATAGGTAGACCTGAAATTTAATTTACTTCTAGTACTTTTGGTCCCACTGATTTTGTAACCTAAAGGAATAGAATAAAATTATGATTCAGCTGCCCTGAAACCCATTCGAAAGCCTACAATTTAGATTACACAAAAGTCCAAGTGAAAATGAAAACCAAAATCACACCAACAATTATCATATTTTGGGTGAGCTGAAACTTTATTCGAAACGAGTACGCAAATTTTCGCATTGGTCCGGGAAATGCCGAACCAATGGGAAATTTCTCGGATTAGTTTCGAATAAAGTTTCAGGTCACCCAAAATATGATAATCATCAGTGTGATTTCGGTTTTCAATCTCAGTTGGACTTTTTGTGTAATCCAAATTGTAGGCTTTTGAATGGGTTTCATAGCAGCCGAATCATAATTTTATTCTATTATTTTAGGTTACAAAATCAGTGGGACCAAAAGTACTAGAAGTAAATTAAATTTCAGGTCCACCTATATGCAATTCAACACTTGGGTGTTCAAATTGCACCTGAGTGGGCCCTAAATATGATAATTGTTGGTGTGACAGAGGCAGTGGCAGATCTTGATGGCGAAATGCTGTAAAAAGATTGCCTCCCGCGATTCGGAGCATTAAGGCCGTTGTGCTTACCTACCTACCCTCAGTTCCCTGCCTCTTTCATCTCACGATGATTTCCGGGCTGTTCTGGAGGCAGTTTTGCGCACTGCTACCCAAGAATTGGATAGTGTTTTGCCGGCACCCAATAGTACGTGTCTTGCCCATTGTATCGACAGTCATTGACCGTGCTGGATGCTGCAAATAGACTCGTAACCAGTCTGCCTACAAATGGCAAAAATGTGGCAAGCACTTTGCCGTAGGCAGACTGGTACAACTCGTGATGACATGATTGAGCTGCGCGCGGAGTTTGAAAATTTCTCCCCGCCGCCGCCCTGGGCTCAATTCGGGTCGTTTATAAGAAATTAAAAGAGAACCCTGTTTCTAATGCCAGCCCTCTTGAGTTCTGTCTCCTCATAATTTCCACAGGATCCGTGGGAGGCGCATCCAAAACACTGAGAGTTACAAGGGAATTGATGGCAAGTGCTCAGCCACTGTGCTGGCGTGATCGGCACCACCCAAATTTTTCAAACTCCGGGCGCAGCTCAATTGCAAATCCCGAGTTGTACCAGTCTGCCTACGGCAAAGTGCTTGCCACATTTTTGCTACTTGTAGGCAGACTGGTTACGAGTCTATGCTGCAAGGTCAACCTTCTACGATGCATTGCGCTTCCGGTCGCAATTGGAATCTTCCTGGGTGAGTCCCAGGGGGTCCTCAAAAGGCCTGACGATGTGAGTGGCATATTTTCCTGAGACTCTGGCCATTGATTGCGGTTAAAGCTTGGTCTGGGAGAGCCTGCTCCGCTGCATTCACTGAAGCAGGAGTTCACGAAGGGGAGCCTGATGTGGGTCGATGCTACTGACGGGAACGGCTATCCGTCGCCGTCCGAAATAATGACCAGCATCACCACCGGCTTCTCGGTCGCTCAGCTGAACACAGTCAGGAAGGTTTCTACAGCAGCGGAGGTCACCTGAGTTCTACCACATTCATGTTTCGCGCTGACTCAATCTGTTCTAGATGGTCGCGCAATGCCCCCAAAACTCCAGGGGATTCTCGACTTGTTACGGCGGTATCTTTTTCAACGACCTGCCCCGTAACAATGTGTCTGCCCCCATCAATTATACTCTCATTGCCGACTATGGCCTCGGTCGCATCGACGTGTCGCATCACACGGGAGACTTCCAGATGCGAGTGATGCCGCTTCAATGGGCTATTGACCAGGTACATAAAGCGGAAGCATCTCTGCGTGAATCTGATGCACATGTATGTCCCAGGCGATTATCAGGATTAAAAACGGAGTTGCTGTCTCCACTCCACTGGATTGGGGCTTTACGATGACCACCAATGCAGACCAGGGCGTTAACGATTTAGATGGTACGGTGAATACGTCTCCTCTTATCACGGGATTTAAAAAGCTTTTGATAGGCTTCCTCCCGCTCCTCCACCTTGTCTTGTGAGTGATATAGCACGAAGAGGATAGCATTCTTATCTGTTCCCAGTTTCCTCTGCTTCATTTCGATTGCGTATCAGATGACAGGTGTCATGTCTGGGGAGCAGGCAAGCCTGGTTACGTCGCACATGAAGGCCATGGGCCTCCTCGATTCCGCCCATATCATGTACGCCTTGGGCTCATTCCACTCATCTCGACATCTTTCTAAAAGGCCACAAAAATCAACAGATCACTCCAGGTCTTCATCTCACTCACGTATTTGCCGTCCTGGGTAGCCCTTAGTGTTATCTCACATTTCAGGACATGGCCACACACAAACTTCTGGTTGCTGCTGCTCATCAACGTTCTTTGCGGGGTATCGCTGGCTAGCTGGGCCATGTTTGTCGCGGTACTGTGCGGAAAAAGCCAGCTCGCCGCCATCGTTTCGACGTTCCTGGCTCTAATACTAGCATTTATTGTCGTGCAAACCCCAATTGGTGTGTCTGTGTCCGTGCAACTCGCCCGTACCCATGACTGAAAGCATTTTCTTTCTCTTCCTCTGCACGTTGTAGACGGGACGCCGGCCAGCGCTGTATTGACGCTCGTATTCCACCCATGTTCTACATGTTCGCTGTCCGCACAATGGACGCATTCGAGGGTGCCGGCATACACACCGATGCTACCTGACCAGATCCTCAAGGTGGTCTGACCTTTTTGCCCCTCCTCGTCATCGCCATTGTGAGCTTTTTCTCTTCAAAGTTCATTCTCTAAATTTACGCGCATAGATCAACGTGTTCCTGTACCCGTACTTGACCTTTCTGCTCGAGCAACGCATGTACCAGATGGAACCCTCCGATTCGTGGTGGAGATGCTGCAGCAAACGGACCAAGCAGGAGCCACACACTATCGATCCGACCCTCGCGGTGTCTGTTCAAGGACTCGGCAAGACGTTCAACTCTTTCTTCAACCGTAAATCCAAGCAAGTCACCGCGATCGCGGATCTCACCATTGACATACCTCGCTCCGGTATATTCGTCCTACTAGGATCCAACGGGTACGTACCTATGCGTGTGTGCTCATCAGAATTCCCTAACCATCCTACCACGTTCCAGGGCAGGAAAATCCACATTTCTCGACATCTTAGGCGGTCTCACAAGGCCATTACGGGCCATCGTGACTTTCGACGGAGGGATATCTCGGCCCCTGCCTGGCACCATTGGCATCGTCCCGCAGAAAAACGTGCTCTTCCCGGAACTTTCCTGCCTGCAAACGCTGCGGATCTGGCAGGCCGTCAAATGGTCACCGCACTCCGTTGGGGACGAAGATCTGGAACAGCTCTTACGGGATTATGATCTGGAGCATATTGTTGGAGGCTCGAATCGTACGTTGCACCATTTCCGCCAGTTGTCTGAACTGAGATTTCGGTTCAGTTCTGCTCGTTGACAAAGTGAGTAGCTTTTGCTTTCACTTGGTCCTCACACCAGGGGCAAAGGCCAGGGCACCTGAAAGACAGGTGCCTTGACAAGAGGTACTCTGCATGTGTTCTGCAGCTCCTTGCAGGACACCAAACACATCTTGAAAGGGTGATAATGAGCCCTTAGCATGACAAAGGGTTCACAAAGAGAAGACAAAGGGCAGGCACAATTTTGGGGGTGGCAGGAAATTGTGCCTGCCCTTTGTCTTCTTTTTGTGAACCCTTTGTCATGTAAAGAGTTCATTATCATTCTTTCAAGACATGTTTGGCATCCTCAAAAGATTCACTGTTCACATGCATCGGGAGCTCTTGCCAAGGCACCTGTCTTTCAGGTGCCCTGGCCTTTTCCCCCAGTGTCACTGAGCCCTATTTAGTGCACCTCTGGCATGGACCCCGTATCCCGGCGCGTGATCTGGCGAGTATTGGTTTCCCTTCGTCAAAAGCGCACCATCCTGCTCACCACACACCTGCTCGATGAGGTATGGAACCTTCCCTTCAACCAACTATTGCATCTCGTAACATTATATCGCACAGGCGGATTTGTTAGCCGACCACATCGCCATTCTAGCAGCTCCAGGAAAGCTTGTCGCGTCGGATTCCCCAGTAGCGTTGAAGAAGGACCTTGGCAAGGGCTATACAGTACAAGCAACCCTCGTGGCGCCGCTCACGGACGAAAATGGTCCAATCGCAGATCTCCTTCTTCAAGTCGGCGCTGTCGCCGCGGATGCGCGGATGTCGCTGCATTCACCACAACGCCCGTTATTTCATCTCGGGACACAGGACCCGGCCGTCGTGGGCCGCGTTCTCGCGTTGCTCGACGCCCAGTCGGCGGCGTGTGGCATCGTCTCGTATGATGCGCTCGGGGCGACGATCGAAGATATATTCCTCGATGTGATGGCCAGAAATCCGGGGACTGGACCCGCAGCGGCTGTGAGCAACGCCAGCTCTGTGCAGGAGTCGGCGACTCGCGCGACCTCCGCAGATGACCTGGTACCAATGATGGAGTTTCATCCTCAAGTTCATAGCGCCCCTGCCACAATTTTGCATCTCGCAGACAGCAAACCAATCTCACCACTCCGTCAAGCTTTCACGATTTTCTACAAGCGACTGCTCATTTTCCGGCGCAGCTGGTTAGCTCCCCTGCTCGGAATCGGGATCGCTATCGCGGGTTCTGTCATTCTCGTTCATCGTCAGCTGCCGGAGATCAGCCTCATTCCTGCGCAAATACGATCGCAAGCTTCGGCACAAGCGACGAGGTCTTCGCCCCGGACTTGTCTGCCATCTTCGTAAATTACTCGCCCCGATGCACTCATCGAATCCCCGGTGGCGAGCCAATATTCGACTCTCCACCGGGGGTTATTTCGACGCTTGGATCAAGCGTGTCGTGGTTAAACATATCGGACTTGCCAAACGATGCTGCCTTCACCGACAACATCCGCAAGAATCGCCCGAGCATCCGGAACGGCGGGGTATCCTTTGACTTTACGACGGGGACTTCGCTGTTTGCCTGGGAAGGTACTGCGTTAGGGGCTCAGCCAGGTGTCATGGGCATGAGTATGCTAAACTTGGTGACGAACATTGCGTTAAACCGCGCGTTGAACGCAACTAATCAGGCTAGCAACCCCCCGACTTTGATCAAAGCTCAGATCCACTGACTTCCGAAGCCGCCCAAAGGTACTGTACGACTGCTTTCCGATATAGTTGACAGCTGATATGCGTTTTTGAAGGAAACCAGAATTCAGCATTACCTTGGATGGTTTTCTTTTCCATTGTGATGGTGCGCTGCGCACCAAGTTCTCTCCTCTATATTTGACGAAGGACACACAGGGAATTTATCCAGCATTCTTTACGCTGTATGTCGCCAAAGAGAGACAGTCCGAGGTGAAGACCATGCAACTCTCCAACGGAATATCAAACCCTATGGGCCTCTAGTTAGGCCATTTGATGTTCAACTCCATCTCTGTTTTCATCGTCTCCACTGTCGTGATAATCCTTTTCGCCTTCTTGACGCCAGCATTTTTCGGCCTGGGGTTATTGGTCTGTCTGTTTTCTTCACGTTATTCAGTCGCTGATGGTATTTAAAGTGGCTGGTCATGTTCCTCTACGGGATAGCGGGCATATTAGTGGCGTACTGCATGTCACTTTTTATACTTGCACCGCTCGCCGCTTTTGGTGCGATGGCTGCATATCAAGTTGTCACGTTTGCGGTACGCGTTTATCAACATTTCTCCCCGCACGTGCTGACATATTCAACAGCTGTATATTGGAGGGCTCATGATCGTATTGACCTACGCAAGGCCTGATGAGGCGGACGGCTTGATTAAAATCGTGCATTTCACGCTCTCTCTGCTTTCACCGATTACGAGCCTGGTATGCCTCTCGAGTCGAAATATTGCAGTCGCTGATAGTTCGCCAGGCACGAGCAGCTATCCTATCCGTGAATCTCTTCTCGCTCCTTTGTAAATCGGAAGCGGATGATATATCTGCCCGGGGACTTGTCAGCTTGAACAAGTTCGGCGGTCCCATCCTGTATCTTGTCATACAGTCGGCTATAGCGTTGACCATTTTGTTCTGGGTCGACTCTGGTTCTGTTCTCTTCCAGAGGCTGAGACGAGCCCGACAGGCCATGTAATCACCAGAAATCGAGAGGCCTTCGAATGAAGACGTTGACCTCGAGGCCGCCGCTGCATCAGAGCCCCAGAATCTCCTTCAAATCTTGGACGCGACCAAGACTTACGGATCGAACACCGCCGTCGATAATCTCACTTTCGGAGTCGCGCCGGATTCCTTCTTTTGTATGGTTGGACCCAATGGTGCTGGAAAACCACGTCAATAAATATGATGAGTACGTTGTCGGATTCCTAGTGTTCCCCTGTCCTGACTTTCGTAGGCAGAAATGTAATCCCGGACCGCGGGGACGTCTTTATCAACAAGGCCTCCGTCGTAACGGATGCGCGGAAGGCGCGTATATCCCTCGGAGTCTGCCCACAATTCTCCGCCATCGACGCTCAGTTGTCTGTTCGTGAGCATCTGGCTATCTACGGCCGACTGAAGGGTTTGGCAGGCGAGGCGCTGCACAACAGCGTGCAATCTCTCCTCCTGACCACTGGTCTGCATCTCTATACGGATCGCCCTGCGAGCAAACTTTCCGACGGGAACCAGCGTAAGCTTGCGCTTGCTATTGCCCTTATCGGTAGTACTCATTTCTCGTCCGCATTACCGTGCTGATTACTCGCACCGTTTTGATAGGCGCGTGCGTTCTCAAAAATCGCAGCAACAAGCTGACCGATTCTTTTAGATGAATTCTCCACGGGAATCGACGCCAAAATGAAACGCGAGATGTGGGGGTTGCTTCGATCGGTTGCAAAATCCAAGGCATTCGTCATCACAACACGTACATGGAGAGTTCTTACTCCGCATGCGGCTCATCTGACTCCCTGCAGACTCCATGGAAGAGGCCGCCACTCTGGCGACCAAAGTAGGCATCTTGGCAGTGAGATTGCTAGGTCAGTTTATTTTCCCCTCAGTTAGCTTCCTGCTCACGAAGAAGTACTAGCCGTTGGGACCACCGAAGCACTTACCTCCCGCTACGCCACGTATGAGGTACATTTCACCTGCCGTACAGAAGCGGACGTCGCTCGTGCGGAACGACTTATGGCCAGCATTCCTGGTGCCCGAATGGTCCCGGATCTCGCCACGCGCTTCGAGGTACCCAGCTCAAACCTGGCTTTAGCCGAGCTTTTCCGAACTTTAGCGAGCGAGGGCGATTTTCCGGACTATACGGTGGAGAAACCGACCCTGGAAAGTATGTTTTTGAAGGTGATTGTGGAGAACAATGTCCAGAGTGGATAATCGGCTGCTACGACACGTTTGTTCGCTAACAAGGGAGATTTTCACAAACACTGGTCCGTTGTTTGTTATGTGCATATTCCGTGTCCGTGCATCGAGATTGGGATGAGTAGGGCGAATGATTCAATCCACACACTATCGTTCGTCTGTACTCAGTGGTGCCGGGTAACAATATTGAAATGGAGCATCATTAACATGCTTGGAGACAATACCCGTCGCTGTCAGAAACTGTTCCTAAATTCCCATCCGGACCCGTCTGCTCCCCAAAGTTCGTTGCCTCGCTGGCGGTGTGACACCCGGCGTAATATGCACAGGTCAGCATCGTTGAGTTCTATCCGGCAGTTCAGTCTCTCTCTATCAGCAGAAGGAAGAAAAGAAGGATCATACTTTTTGACTATCATTGTCATAATACGCTGCCAGAACGAATGGACTCAATCATTGTGTGTTCGGAAAATTAGAAAACGGATGACGCACGGTTCACGAATGTGCAGTTGCCACTGCAGCTGCAGATGCAGTCTATTCGATCCGAGAGCGGTGAGTCCAATGATTCTCCGACTGGTTCTAGTTGAAGCCACGAACCTTCGACCGTGTCCACGAGATTAAAACCGAGATAGTCCTCCGCAACGATTGATGCATTGAGGTTTTGGAAGGCAGTACTGAAGCAGGGCCCGGGGGCCGTGGCCGAGGCCGTGGGGGCCGCAGTACTGGTCAGAGCACATGTCGCGGTCGCGACCGTGCTGCTGGGAGACGGGGTGGGCGTCGAAGTCGAAGTCGGGGAGGAAGAAGTGATAGGAGGGATGACGGCAGCACCGTTACACAATACACTGGCCTGCTGTAGGGTCACCGCAGTCTGCGCATAGACGCATCCGTTGACCGTCGCATTTGTGGCAATCACAATGTTCGTTTGCGAAAGAATTTTGCCTTGAAAAACACCGTTATTACCGGTCGAAACAGTCCCTGACACCGCCCAAACGACATTCTGGGCAAGAGCGCCTCCGCCCAGGATCATATCGGCGTCGTCGAGCTGTGACAGGGTAGTACCCGAGATTTGGAAGATCCAGGCTGCAGCGTTGAGAACATGAGTAATTTCAACAACAAAACGTACTGCAGAAACGCACTGTCCATCGGGCCGCCGAAGAGCGTAATGGTCGGGAGGGTAATTGGGTGGACCCACAAGTAGACTCCGGGCGGGATGCGGGATTGTCCGAGGTTAGCTATTAGAAGATTCATTCAGAATTAGGTGGTACAAGAAGTGTTGAACCATCTTACTAAGACCGATAACATTTGCCGACCGGCCTGGAAATTAACGTCAACGAAGCTCTGGTCAGAAGGAAAAAAACTGAGTAATCATAGCGTCGGTGTACGCGGCTTGCATCTCCAGCACAGCTGCGGTCAAAAGTGCAGGAGTAGGCAGGGCATCCGTGGCTCCCATCACGCGGCCATTTACGAACGGCGAGGTCCAAAATTGGCCGCTGACGTCTTGGACGAGGTCGAACCCGGTCACGGAAGTGATCGTGGCAGGACTGATTCCAATGCTTCCGTCTGTAAAGAAGATATGTGTAGGCAAAGTGGAAGCTCGAACCGAATCAATGCCCACTGGTGACCGAATTTGGGACTGTCGATACCCCGGATTTGGCGAGGATCGCGAAATTTGCCGCGGTTCCCAGGAGAACTGGGGGTGGGCCGGCGGCGAGAGCGGAACCGACGGCAGCCTGGCTCAATCATGAAAAGTGTGCGCAAAATAACAGCGCGCGGTACGTACCAAGACTGATAGTTGCAGAATGTTGCAAGGCATATCCAGCGCAGATGAAGGCGACAGTCTAAGAGAGAACTATCAGTTTCGAGCCGTCCTTATACATTTTTGCCGCTGAGATAAAAGCGGACGACTTTAAAAAGGTCGTGGCGGCTGTCATCGAATAGAAGGGTCGACGGTGACAGGTAGCAGTGACGTTGTGTCTTGAGAGATGTGCCTCGCGTATGCCACTTACACCTTCTAAGTGGGCCTGAATGGAAGCACGGCGTGCGCGCCAGTCAGGACTGAGAAATGTTACCGGCCATGCTTGTTGCCTCGCTGAGCAGTCCAGAAAATCTGAAAGACAGACTTTACACAGAAGTACCAAAAATGGTCCAAGAGGCCCCACGATTCCGTTCGACGGCTTGTAGCTTTGTGAAACGGCTTGTAGTTTTATGAAATGGCCTGTTGTTCGGGTTGAGAGCAAAGTTCGGAGTGGAGTGGCAGGGCGTATGATGAAGTCATGCTACATACCTGGCTCTGATCCAACAACGACAGAGCATTCAGGTACCCAGGAACAAGAGCTAAAAATAGAGCACGGGTATCCTGTTTATGGTCCGCTCTTCACCGCATCCTGACATGGAGAGGGCCGTAACGTAGCCTGCCAAATACGCGCTTGTTAGGGATTCCGGAGTTGTCTGCTGGTCTGCCTGCCAGAATGTAGAAGTTGTGGACCGGACGGTGAAGTTTGGCCCGTTAATTAGGAACTATAAAGTCCCCCGAGTTAGTTGCCGGCGTCCTTGTATTTGAGACGCGACGCCGAGTCGGAAAGAGCACTGGAGGAGTCATAACGGAGTGGGGTACTTAGCGGCAAGGACGGTGTAGATGTGCGCAAAACGCGTGAGATGCTACGCCCAAACGCGCGAGGGCGCACCCGTCAAGCCTGTCAGGTAGTATGGGATCGCCGTTGGGATCGCCGCCTTTTCCGGTGGAACAGGTCGTCGTCGACGTCATCGAGCGCCACCCCGCCATCAGTGGCAGTGTCTGTGCGCCACTGGAGCTCGGGCCGCATCTCCGTGTCCGAATGCGGAATCCTACCGCGACAGGCTGAATTTGAGCTTTCAAAATCTGTCCAGTACCCAGATCTCCAGGTCCTAGGCCTGCCCCGCGGAGCCATAAAACATATTTCCGGATGTCCACGACAGTCGACCCACTGTACCACTCCCGCAAAAATTAGTGCGCACCTGCCATTGCGCGCTCTAGATCTACCTGGAATTGCCTTTGGAGCTGACCGCTCAGCTCTTCTCGAATCAATGAATATTGATGCTGCAGCACATTTTGGCGAGTCCATCGGCCCAAGCTCATAAGATAAATGATCTGGAGCGTCTGGCTTGGTGATTGTCAAGTTCCGACGTACTGCTCACGCTACGCCTGGTGTGGGAGAGCGGGACTCCGAGTCGGAGGATTGCGGGACGGCCCGCGACTTGCGTGTGTAGGGATGTTCTTGCCGCCTTATGATCCACATCATTCAGACAGCAATACAAAAGCGGGATAACGCGCGGGCTACAACAATCTGTCGAACAAAATCACGTCTCACACAGCCGGCAACTTGCATGACCGCGGCTTCATGGCCGGTCAACGGCATACAACCGACACTTGCCATGGCATGTGCCATGGCGTGGCACCGACATTCGCCAATCCCGGACCGGTGTGGGAAGAAACTCACGTGTAGCATTACGAATCGAAAGCACTTGCTCTCTACTCTCACTGTTCCTCTCTCTCACTTGCAGACCATCCCTCCCCCTGGATCTACGGCTTGTCCAAACCTGTCTTCGTCTTACTACAGCTAGGTGAGAAGTGTCCTCCAGACTAAATTGGGACATAACTGCGGGGCCTCTCTCGTTTAAGCCAGTTTTTGCTGGGGAAAAAAAAAAAAGCTTACTGAATGTCGTATATGTTGTTTACTGGCTACAGAAGCCCTTGAATGAGTTTTTTTCGGCCTTCTCACACTTACTTGGGCCGCCATCGCACCAAGTCACGTGCTGTTGATCGTGGGTCTGATAACGAGATCAGAGACCTCTTGACATGTGTATATTTGACGCCGACATCTAATCTTTGACATTCGTGGGCTATCGTCCCACACCTGTCTGATCCCTGATGAATTGACGACATGTCCGTGCCACGCCATGGCACATGCCATGGCAAGTGTTCATCGCATGCCGTTGACCTGCCATGAAGCCGCGGCCATGCAAGTTGCCGGCTGTGTCACGCTGGCAGGTTGCGTACAAAAGAGATGTGGGTGGATCGAGGCCTTGGTTGGGCCTTGGCAGTCGGTTGATCATTTCCTCCTGTCGCCCATGGGTCGCCCTGCGTTTGGATTTCTAGTCGCGCTAGCCATCGCTCATCTCCGACGTCAGTCCAATTCCAGTCAGAACAGAAATAATGTGTACTAACGTCAACCTGAAGTCATCACTGCCGTCCCGGCTGTCGTCACTCTCCCTGCTTTGGGGCCCGCAAGCAATCCCTCCAAGACGTACACTGCTGTCGAGTTGGGTGTCGACTCGAGCTTAGGATACACGACATATGACATCCAAGGAGCCTTACTTTCCACGATCCCCTTTACCGGTATGGAAGCGGGAAGCTCTTGTGGGTTCCGCAGCGCTGGTTGACAAGGAATTTATTTGCCAGTCACGGCTGTTGTCGGTTCCAGCCATATTGCCTTGACGGCTTCAGTCTCAGCAGGGGTCTTGACTTTCGTGGAAGGCGAGGAGTGCGATTTCCTGAATAGTCGAAGCGCCGTTTGTGAGGCGGGTGGCAGAACACAAACTGTCCCGGTAGCAACACTGGTTCCGTGGGTTATCGATGTTGTGTCGACAGCTGCCCCTAGTAGCACATCCCAGCCAACCAGCAATTCCAATTCAGTGCGGAGAGCGGGAGCGTCGACCTATAGCGTATTGGTTGGCATCGTGCTCATTGGATGCACGTTGTTGTGAAGGATGAGAGTTGACTGGATGATACCCGGCGAAATCTTCCTGTTTGGTGTCTTTTGGACTTTTTTTTGTAACGAATCACCACTGCGGAAAATTCATGGGGTTTTTCTTTGGTTCTGTAGGCTGCAATCACTTGTTGACCCTAGTGTCGGAAAAAAGCCAGTCAGCATGCAACGGCTTAGTACAGCATGTGACCTTGGAACAGCATCAGAGTGTTTCCAAGGCGTGGCGGAGGGCTTTGAACCGGTTTCAAGCCGTTTGAAGGCCCGGTGTGAGTTAGAAGCTATCCCAAGCCCACCCAAGGTACTCAAATATTTTCTAGGGTCAGAGAGATAATTTAGGTCAATTATGGGTGCCTCAGAGGAGTGTTTTGACTTGATATATGCATGTGCTGGGTTGTATTTTTTCAACCACTCTCGTTCTCGAAATCTGACAGCTGTGGAGCCTGTGTGAAAAGCCTTCAGCAGAGCCCCACCTAGCTCCACCCGGGACGCCGACCAAGGTACAAAACTCTGGTTGGGACTTCTGAATATTCTCCTATTCATGTATATGTGTCTAATGACACTTACTTCAAATTAGTTATCGATAACTAGTAATCTTCCTTGTCTTGACTTACTTCCTTAATTCCTTAATCTATACCTACTCACAACGACTATTACAATACAATGATAAGAGCCGCCGTTCGTGGAGAAGGAAGCAGATTACAAATTTTGTGACTTCTCTGAGACTGATCTCGGAACACGTTGGAACCATCGACGTAGCTTGGGAGTGGTTGCGTGATTCTGCACTGTGCGTTGGAAGCTAGCTCAGGCATGCGACCATATAACGGCTTGGAACGTGTTCAGTGCCGTTTAAAGCCGACTGGGATTTTTCCGACACAACCATTCAATCTTGATTCAACCCTGATATTTACCTCGAACTGGGGCGACTAGGTTCTCTGCTCTGTGCTGTTCTGTTGCGCGCACAAAGATCCGGCGCAAGAGAATGCAAGAATCTGTTAACAATCAATTGAGGACACGGCCATTCGAGTCGAGCAGTCTGGAAGCTGTGGAATTTATCTCACGGTACGTCTGTTCCTCTTTGAATTTGTCATCGGTGACCCAACCCTGCTTTTTTCCATGGGTTTCGCTTCTTTTTTGCACATTGAATACCGTGCGCCGTCTGCTCTAGGTTTGCGTTGTCCCTGTGCCAACTATATTCTTCTACTCTTGTTTCTGCCCGACCGAAAATTCTGCTATCTGTCGCGTTCTATTCCAACCTCGACGCCCTTCTCTGGCGCGCTTCTCTTGGACACTTTTCCCATCGGTGCACTTTCACTCTGGCATTACATGTCAAGTGGCGCCATCCTGGCTCTGGCGCTCGTCTAGCTCGATACCTGCGTTAGCATTGCTTGGATTCCAGAATTATTGTATCCCAGAATATCGCTCGCGATCGACCCTCCTGTATGTATGATCCGCCGCGTGCTGACGGCGCTCAAGTGAGAGGCCCTCCCTCCGTGACCCGGGGTTCGATAACTGTTCCTGACTTTCGTTTGTTACTCAGGCGACGGCGCTCGAATTAGATTGAAAACAGCTGACATTCTGCTGACGGTTGCCTCTCATCGCGTATTTTGTTCTCGGGAAGTCGCTGTCTTGGCACCCGCGTGAAGCGCTCCCCAGTGCTCAGCGGTTGATCTCGATGCCACGGTGGCGGCCCGGAGATACGAATCTGTTCTCGGCGCCAGAGGCTTGTCTTCTCCCACCATGAGTCTGACTTTCGCCGCTTGTCCTCAGGATGTGCTCTTGGAGTTTTCGAAGCAGCTGGCCGTTGGCGACCTTTTCGCCTACCTCTCAGTGTGTCCCCACATTTTCTCAGTGATGCGGGGAATGACATCATCCAGGTCTGTCGCACGACTCGCGAGCTCCGGCACGAGAGGACCTTTGGCTCGAAGCTCTTTTCGCGCTAAAGGAGATTCACAAGCGGCCGTTGCCACTCTCAAGTGGGCAGGCACTCGATGATTTACCTCTATCTCAACTTCAAAGCATTATTCGGCGCGCCATTCGACTGATGAGCAATCTCGAGTCCGATAACCCCCGCCCAGTCTGCAGTCGTACTCTTTTGGTGGAACCTGGACGCAAAATCTTTTGCGTTCCAGGAGCTACCCTTGTGCTCATGCATGCCACCGGGAGTCTGAGCTGTTGGGACCTCCTTACCTCCCAGCGTGTAGCGTACTCGGAGATTCCTGGCTTTTCTGTTCAAATGCAAACACCTTGCATGGAGTTTGAGGGGAAAGCTCTAGTAGTTGGGAGCATGGGGTGTGTCGTATCTTGGACTTTACATCTATGCACAAGTATTGATGTATATCTCACGAAGGAGGGTCAACAATCTAGTCGCAGTCTCTATCGACTATCGCGATCGCGCTCACGTTTCCATCTCCCATGTGATATCGCCGCCAATGGCCACTGGCGACGCTTACTTCCATCCGGGTTCGTTCTTCATTAATTCACAGGTTGTGGGTGTTTGCACCGCTACGTCCATAATCTCGTGGTCCATGGATCCAGGTGTGAAAGTGGAAATTGCGAAAATGGAAATCTTCACACCGAATGGCTTTCCACCCCTGGTGTGTGTCAGTTACTTCACTGTTTACTCATCGAACGCGTATAGTTCACCGCATCCGAGTCGTGTTTTGCATATTGACACCAGTTATATATATTCGAACAAGGCTCACAGACTACAGACGCCGCTGTCCAAAGATATCCTCTATTCCGCGGAGAGGTGTCTACCAAAAGTGTCTGCCCTCCAGCGTCCCGAATCATCTTACCAGTTCCCTATCCGTCCACATCAAGCCAAAGCGAGCTTCCCGCGCGCGCCGCTACTATGATGTGTCCCCCACATCTTGTTGCACCGGACTTCGGTATTTTCGCCGTGACGCGCAGGTCTCTCAGATGGGGAAATCGGGAAAGAGCTTTCATCCATTTCTGATCAGCGCATGCGACGGACGGAATCCTTGACATGGTAGAAGGCCACTTTTATGAGCCACAAGGGCTGGTCTATCATGCTCCAATGGCGGTCGGTGCGTCGGGGACCTACGTTCTTGTGCATGCTCGTGCAAGAGCCGCCCATCCGGCAGATGAGCTGGACCTTGGCGACCACGAGGGCTACTTGAGCCTCATACATATCAGCTCGATCCCCGCGCCACACACTACGGTCCGAAAACTAGATATCGGAGACCTCTCGCCAGACCTCTACAGATATAGCCTCGCTTACGACGACTCTCGAGTCTAGGCGTGGTTTTGGGTGTGGATTCCGCGGGAAAAACGACTGCCATCTGGTATTAACGTTATTTTGGGGTATGTGGACTATCTCAACTTCTCACCCTGAACACTGATGGCAATCCGGTTCGCATTGCCCTTGACCGACCCTCCCGTAATTTTTCCTGTGCACCTTCAGGAGTATCCTGTTACTTGTTTTTCTTTCTATGAACCTATGAATCTTGTTGTCTTGACATGTCAAGTCGCTTCCCTCGGTATATGCGCGAAAAACACTTAGAAGTGGCACTCGCAGCGCGACTTTTATATTGTAATCCGATGTCACGACCTCAATAGCATGCACCGAATTTCGGTCCACCCGTCAAATACAACCTCACTGTGCTCTGTCAATCGGCCACTGACCACGGATTATTCAGTTCTGTGCTCTCGATGCTCCTCTAGCTCTGTTTGACCCATATCCCGGATTCCCAAGTACAAAGCGAACATACCTAACAACCCAATTGGCAATGACACCCATCGAGGGCGAGTTCGAGTGCGATGACCCGGTCAACGTCCTGAGCTCCCGCCGCTCGATTCAGCGGACGCAGTCGACTGGCAGTATGCTGGTAGCATGAAACCGCTTCCGAGAGCGACATGTTCTTTGGTGTTTGGTGGATGCGAGGCACGAAGATACGACCTGGCAATGAATTCGTGCTTGGAGACCTGAATCTGAGATTTGCGAAAGAGAAACAGCATCCACACGCCAGCCGCACGTCTCGGAGCAAAGGAAAGCGGTGTCGGTGTACACGCGGGTCAAGTTCAGAGCTACACGACCGCCGATAAGTCGGGCGCTGGAGCGGAATTCGGAACTTGGACAGAATCGGGAATCGCTTGTCTGCTTGCGTGCATCATGCTCTCTGCGTCTAAAGTGTCAGGTGGAACGACAAGTGGAACGGGAATACGTACGGAAATGGACGGCATGCGGCGCGGGCGCGGGACTCGCATTCTGATTCGGACTCGGCTTGATTTTTGGGTCTAACATTGACGCTCGGCGCACCGCTCTGGCCGCTAAGTTATTGTAAGCCCTCCGCACGCCAAGAACAACGGTCAGACACAATTTGACGTGTTGCTTCCCTGAATCCCCCCTGCGGAGGCGGCACTGGTATAACGCACGCGCGCGTCGCAGCCAAGGAGTCCACTGTGCTTGCCAAACCGGCACCAGCGATAACAACATCATCACGCGACGGATACTTGGCCGGCGACACGGAGTTGATTCCTGGGAAAACGAGACAGGGACAGGAGCGAGAACAGTGCGTGCGTCGAGTTGGGCTTCAGAAGGGAGTTCAGATCCGAGGTGCTTAGCGAGGGGGCGCGACAAACAGCCAGCGAACCGGGTATTATATCCGCCTCGATGGTGCCGTGGAGGGAAGAAGAATTGGAATTTAAAAGCGCACAGCCCGAGCCCAGACAAGAACTCGAAGTTGAGCGGGATCTCCGTCGGTGCGTCACAGGTTCGGTTGAGCGGTAAATACCTACCTCGTGAGCCGTTTGCATCTTGAAATGGGTTCAGACGCTAGATTGCCGGAGCCAGGAGGTATTTATTTGCGGGGATTTGCAGGTCAACAGGTCGGATGAAAAATTGCAGGCGTCAGGTCGCTTGTGGCGGAGTGAGCGGAACGTGGTTGAACATATAAATAATGCGAGCGAAATGCGCTGCACAGAAAGCCGGACCGCTCGATTCAGCGTGCAGCACTCTGGCCATGGTGCTAGTATAAGCATGAGTGAAAGTCAGCGTCAACGACGTGTTGCATGAGTAGAGAGAACTTGAAACGTGTGTGCGCTGAGAAAGTTGTGCTGTTCTGGCCTGGGCAAGGGGTCGATGAAACGCACTCTGGTACCAGTAGAAAGATGAGTGAAAGTCAGCTTCCGCGGGCTGCAACGGACTTACATAGACATGTGGTATACGTAACGAGAAAGCGACGATTTCGGTGTATGCGGAGGAAGTTGCGCTGGGTGAAGGGGTCGATGCAAGCCACTGCAGGTAACTTGGAAGCAGGCGATGAATCAGTGGGTGGAAAACTTATTCTGAGATTCGCGAAAGAGGAACATGTTCCCTTCGCTAGACGCCAGCAGCGCGTCTCGGAGCAGAAGGAAAGTGGCCGCACCGCTGGATTTGAAGTTCAGAGCTAGCGAACCAGGTAGGCGGAATTTACAGGACGATTTCATAGCTTGCCTAATTTATTTTCCGGCGGTACCCCAAAATGGCCAGACACGGGACCCCTTAAATCGTTCGTTGGCAACGATACTATTCACCCCATGCGTCCCAATGATTCAGAGGATGTAAGTACACTGTTCTGTACAGACAAACTGTACACCCGAGGAATATGAGGAGCGTAACTATTTCCCTTGCCAGCCCCCTAGGTTGGTGAAAACGCGGTGTCGACTGAATGGCTTACCCTACAAGGCACAGATCGCATCGACCTCCTGAATTAAGGCTCAAGTGGCTCCATAGAATGTATTTGAACATAGCCAATTGCGGAGGATGCCATCCACATACCCATAACCCCTCAAAGAAATCCATCTGTATACCCAGCTAAAATTTGATAGTTTTGGGTGGTCATTCTGAACAATTCCATCATCTAAAATTCCGGAGGCGTTATTGCCTTTCTACAGGGCTTTCAAAAGACGACATTTTGAAATGCGTGACTTTGAGATATCTTCTGGGCCGGCTTTTTTGGAAATGGATAGACCTGGGCCCAGGTTCTCGGATAAGATAGATAGCAGAAATGTAAGACGAGCAACCGGAAGGACTGAGAGACAATACCGACCACAGAAAGACGAACACAAGACCAGAGTTGGTATTTGGGATTTACGCGCCGGATGCGTGACGAGGCGGTCTAATGTGTACACCGCGACGTGAAATCCACAGGGAGACGAAGCCAGGCGCTTCAGCGCCCAGCGCGAATCGAGGTAGAATTTCATTTGGCACGGGGTGGATCGCTGCCTGGGTAGGCGCGCGAGTTGACGCAGCGCACCGTATGAATGAAATCCCATAGCCATCCTTGCGTGAATGCAGGATGGCAGTGCATCTTGCGCCAGGACGGAGCAAGGATTTTCTGACTACGTTGCGTTGCGCTGATCACAATATAAAAGACAGTTCAGCACAACGCGGGGAGATTTATGAAGTTACAAAAGGTCGGTCGGATGTATGCGCAGCTTGTTGGTTGTAATGAATGTCGGGTTCGTTGTCGCCGAGGAATAATGGACACGGACGGGGGAGGCTGTCCTCGGTGTGGGGACGTGAGGAGGATTGAGACTTACCGGCGAAGTGTACCAAGATTTGAAATCTGACAGCGGCCTCGAAATGGCATGCAGAATCCTTCAATTGAGGCATTTGAGCTGAAGATTGAGATTCAGACGGATCGGCGCGTGAAGCTGGTAATAGAAGGCTACCAGAAGACAAACCAGTGCTCGAACTCGAAATATCGAGCGCAGATCAAACAGGAAGGAAGGAACTTGAAGGAGCGTCCAGGCCACCTATGCAGCCCGAACAACCCCTCTAGTTAGAGGAGGAAATTAGCAGTTCTCCCCCTCTAATTAGATGGCTTTTAACTCATTCCGCGTAGCGCAGAAGATGCGTTAAAGAGCTATTTAAGAGTGCTAAATACCGTTGAGATAGTGTTAAATCAGAGCTAACCACAGCCATCAACTGGCCATCACATGTATCAAAGTGATGGCGGGGAGTCCACATCACGATCGCATCAAACACCCGCTGCCCCACCGTATGTCGACGCCGCCATGCTTAATAATCACGCTAAAATCACCAGGAAATCAGGGTGGCCTCAGTAATTAATAAAAAGCCGGTGTGCCTATTATCCCACGTATCAAAGTGATGGCGGGGCGTCCGCATGATGATCACATCAAAACCCCCGCCGCCCCACCGTAAGTCAACGCCACCGCCTTCAATAATGCCCCGAAAATCACCAGAATTAGGGTGGGCTTATTAATTAATAACAAGCAGTCACAGGGTCGCAGACTGCGGAGTGCGCAAATACACGGAAACCGTCAACTTCTCTGTGGTCGGAAGAGTGGATCGGCGTAGGACTTTCGAGGGCACAACCGGCCTTCCACGTCACTGGAGAGTGGCCTTCGGCATGAAAGAGAGAAAACCACCCCTCGCCCGACACAGAATACCGATATTTCGAGGCAACCATAGAGGTGATCTGATCATCTCAATCGGGAATCTCCCATCGAAATCGTTGTCTGAGCCCCAGCGAACGGGGTCGGTGGTCAACCTCGGAGGAAAAGGTGAAATAGGGTGCACAAATGAGATATCTTGAGACCCGCTGACCCAAAACAGTTGCAGACTGGATTGGGGCCACAACACACATGCCCTTGCAAAACACCGCAGCTAATGCAGGCATGAATTCAGCGCAGCTTCGCGAGGGTTTCGAGAGCAAAGGGGTCGGTGGTCAACCTCGGAGGAAAAGGTGAAATAGGGTGCACAAATGAGATATCTTGAGACCCGCTGACCCAAAACAGTTGCAGACTGGATGGGGGCCATAACACACATGCCCTTGCAAAACACCGCGGCTAATGCAGGCATGAATTCAGCCAATGACAGCGATGATGAGAGCCAGGAGGGGAGCTCTAAGGGCAACGAGGATGAGTGGGAGGACGAGGACGATAACACCCAACGCCCATTGGCGCCTCGCACCGCCGCCACCACCAGTGCTGCGCCCACCACCGGCGTTGTCAAATCCACCACCTCCTTTGCGGCGCCCCCGTCTTCCTTTGCGCCCACCTCCAGTTTGTTCACGGCCCCTCCCTCCGGCACGGTCCTAAAGATAGCTTACGCACCAGATCGAAAATAAGACGACAGACCAATGCTTTCTCCCGGTCTGCGCGGGCTTTCCTCAGTCAGATAGGGAAGCCCCTGCAGGCAGCTCGTTGGATAGTTGAGGAGACATCGGAAGTGGGGAAAGATGTACAGAGTCGCCGAGGCCCCGAGCAACACATATTTCTCATGGTGATTGATATCTGATTGCGCATCCCAATCAGGATCGGCACGGCGAACAGGGTGTACTTTTGAATCCATAGCGCCTTCAAAGCTCCCCTGACACTTAATTTCTAGTTTATGCCATTCATTATACTCTCCCGGACTTTCTGAGAAGGATTTACACATATTGTTAATTTACACAGGGTGCTTACAGCAAAACACTGGTCTCCCCCCATTGTAATGTTTAATTTTTGTTTTTTGACTCAACCCTGCAATAGGTTGACTCAGACTATATTAATTAGTTTCAAGAGCCAGAGAAAAATATGACTGAGACTTCATATGTTCTCTACAATCTTTTTGTTGCATATGAGTCCGTGGATGTTGAACCCTCATTGTAGGCCTATCCCGCGAGCAAATGTATCAGCCATGGAGGAATCCCACTTTCTAGATATCTTCTACAATATATGACATTTCCAGAGGTGCTGTGGACATTTGAAAATTGGATGGTTTTTCAGGTCTTTGGCCAATTTTGCGAGCCATGAGAGGTGGAACATAGTTCTGCGTCCTCAAAGGGCATTGACTGGGTCCATAGAACTATAAACTGTCGAAATCTCAGGGGTATTTAGTCCATAGGGAGCTCTGAATGAATATTGGACTCAAAATCAGCCAAAAACCAACTGAGTTTGCAATATTGTAGGCCTCGCACTTTGAGTTAACCTCAACCCAACTCCCAAAGTCATATCCCACCTTCCCCCTGGATGGCATCCTGCAATATGTTTGATATATGACCCGGAGGACTGTTTTTAGCATTTTCCTGGATTTTCTGCAGATGTTATACAGGCAGAAATTGCGAGGGTTTGAAATCAGGGTCCATTTTGGCGGACAGATTTGGTAATTGAAGTACTGTAAATTCCTGAGCACTTGGTTCTGCATACACACCCTATAAAGCAATATCTTGACCTAGGTCAAGATGCTATCCAAAAGTATATAAATCCGTAGCAAAATACAATTTAATAAAATGTTCATATATTCATTTGGTACAAAACTGCTACGAAAGTAGCTACAATCAATACCCATTTCCAAGAACATCAATTTATTCATTGTCTGTGAGCATATGAAAGGACTACTGAAAGAATATCTTTCAGCAGCCATTTCCAGTGAGAAGAAACTCTATTGGTTTCCAGTTTCTTTGTTGTAACAAAGAAAATTTGGAAAGATCTTCTTTTCTTCTCACCCAAAATGGCTGCTGAGAGATACTCTTTCAGTAGTCCTTTTGTAAGCTGGGGAAAATGAATAAATTGATGTCCTTGGAAACAGATATTGATTGTAGCTGCTTTCGTAGCTGTTTTGTACTAAATGAACATATGAACATTTCATTAAATTGTATTTCACTACAAATTTATATACTTTTGGATAGCATCTTGACCTAGGTCAAGATATTGCTCTGTAAGGTGTGATATAGCACCGTCATAATGGTATTGGAACCATTAAAATTCATTCTGTCACTTCACATTTGCCTTACATTCCCTGCTGCTCTTCAATAACGACTTTTGGTGCGCATTCCGGCAGATACCGAAGCCGGTCCGAGTGATCCAGCCAATCGGAGTAGAGGCCTGATCCTTCCGATCTGGGCCCGAACTCCCCCGACTTTCGCATTTACGAGATGGATACACGGTATATTACTACAATTCGTCGTTGAGGCACGTAGGCACTATATAGCTGATGGACTGCGGCCGGCGAGGAGCGGATAGCGAGAGGCTAACCGAGATGGTGGGAAAGTGTTTGACACGACGGTGACGGCAGACATCACCATTGTGATGGGACAGCGAGGTGCTGCAAGTTATCTCGGGTGGTGAGCACGTGGGCATGCTGGCTCCGGTTCCCGAGGAGAGCGAGGACGAGAAGGAGGGTATTGATGAGATTGTGGGCACCTTCACGAACATCTTGCGCATTACGCACGACGGCCTCGTGGTCCGAAGAAAGCTAGGGGGTGCTGTATTTTTTATGGGGCATTATTAAGCAGGGCAGCGGGGCAATAATGAGAGTGAATGGCCGGCAAGCGGCGGGTCACAAACAGACTCTCAGGCTGATGGAAAACAAATAAAGCTCTGCTGCTTGGGTAGATACAAAAGGATTTAATGTGTGTATCTCAGCTCAAGATAAATTATATTGGTATATCTTTGAATTTTTTGGTGAACAGTGTGGAGCTTGACTTGAAGGCTGCCTAAGGCATGTTCAAAACATGTATTCAAGCAAGTGTCTGAAGTGCATGTTCAAACATGAGTTCAAAAAATTGAATCAAGATGAGGCTGCTTTCCACCAGTTAGTAAGTAATATCCAGGGTTTCTTGATGCAAAAAAATGTTCAAAGTGAACTCTTGAATCCGGGGTGACCGGTTCAACTGTTCTCCGACATCACCGCCTCCCTCTTCCAGTGTTCTTAAGTCGCCTTTGCTCTCGAAACCCTCGCGAAGCTGCGCTGAATTCATGCCTGCATTAGCTGCGGTGTTTTGCAAGGGCATGTGTGTTGTGGCCCCCATCCAGTCTGCAACTGTTTTGGGTCAGCGGGTCTCAAGATATCTCATTTGTGCACCCTATTTCACCTTTTCCTCCGAGGTTGACCACCGACCCCGTTCGCTGGGGCTCAGACAACGATTTCGATGGGAGATTCCCGATTGAGATGATCAGATCACCTCTATGGTTGCCTCGAAATATCGGTATTCTGTGTCGGGCGAGGGGTGGTTTTCTCTCTTTCATGCCGAAGGCCACTCTCCAGTGACGTGGAAGGCCGGTTGTGCCCTCGAAAGTCCTACGCCGATCCACTCTTCCGACCACAGAGAAGTTGACGGTTTCCGTGTATTTGCGCACTCCGCAGTCTGCGACCCTGTGACTGCTTGTTATTAATTAATAAGCCCACCCTAATTCTGGTGATTTTCGGGGCATTATTGAAGGCGGTGGCGTTGACTTACGGTGGGGCGGCGGGGGTTTTGATGTGATCATCATGCGGACGCCCCGCCATCACTTTGATACGTGGGATAATAGGCACACCGGCTTTTTATTAATTACTGAGGCCACCCTGATTTCCTGGTGATTTTAGCGTGATTATTAAGCATGGCGGCGTCGACATATGGTGGGGCGGCGGGTGTTTGATGCGATCGTGATGTGGACTCCCCGCCATCACTTTGATACATGTGATGGCCAGTTGATGGCTGTGGTTAGCTCTGATTTAACACTATCTCAACGGTATTTAGCACTCTTAAATAGCTCTTTAACGCGATCTTCTGCGCTACGCGGAATGAGTTAAAAGCCATCTAATTAGAGGGGGAGAACTGCTAATTCTCCTCCTCTAACTAGAGGGGTTGTTCGGGCTGCATAGGTGGTCCAGGCGAGGATTGGGTCCAGCGCTAAATCATTGGTGCATTGACGCCCGACGCATAGTGAAGCGAACTTGAGGTGAAATTAATGCAGCCCGCGAGGTTGTATGAATTGAAGCAGAGCAGGGCACTCGCGCAAGTTGAATTGCTCCAGCGCGGACTCAATGATTGCGTTCCATTTGGGTGAGACGCCGAAGACGCCGAGTATGAAGAATTATTGTCGAGTTGTGCGCGAGAAGATCAGAGGGCGGTAAATGAGATGTGAAATGGGTACAGCCTGCGAGATTAATCGGGGAGCAGCAAATGCCGCCCAAAGCGATACGCCCCGGCATTTCATATGCGACAAAGCCCGGGGTATTGTCTTGCATGAGGGGCTAACATACATACACTTGCCTGGATCGCAGTTCCCGCATGAACTGTAGAAGACGATCCTCAAGGTCGACTACTGCCGTCGCATAAGTCAAGATATGCGGGCCCGAGTTCCGAGGCAGACGGAAAAACACCGCCGATAGGCCCAGAAGCAGACAGAGGAGAGGCAGAAGAAGGCAGAGAACGGACAGAACGAGGTGTACGAGAGGAATGCGGAGACCACGAGTCGACCCCGTTTCAGCGACATGTATCCCAAAGCGCGGTGTTCGATCGCGCAGACCAGAAATAGCACGAGAGCGGTGTTTCGAAGACCATTTATCCAGTCTAGTTCTCTCAGGGACTCGTTTCGGGGGGTGGCGGAGGGATAGAAAGGAGACGTAGCCCGAGTATGCCATCTTGGGATTCTTGGCGTAACGCACAGAAGGAGTTGGAGTGCGGGCCGACCGCCGAATAGCCTAACACGAACACACAACCCCGTCTCTCTTCATCTCTTTGCACTCTTCGAGGCGCGCAGTTGCGTACTTTTCGCCCCACAACTTTGCATCCATGTGATCATGCCGCTCGGCACCCGCCAAGGCCTTTGATACTCCGCCGTTTTAGAGACAATGAAGGAGTTCGAGGTGCCGGGCCTTTGAACGATTTGAAGGCGCAGTGGCAATTGTGGGGGATATGGAGTCCAAATTCAGGATAAAAATCAGCATGAATTCTTTTAATACTTAAATACATGCGGAACACTGGCAGTGGCAACGGAATGGTAAGAAAATGGACGTTTGACACGCTTTCGACGTGATTTAACGCGTCGGAGCGGACTGGAGCAGAGTACGGCCCTCGTATCGGGCTGAATTGGTCCCAAATACCGCCCACGATACGTACCCGGCAGTCCGAAGGCATATATATTCTATTGGACTCTGGTGGGCGCCGGTGATGGGTATCGTAGACATGGCGGGGGACAGCTCCCAAGAGAATGTGAATCAAAGGTGTACAATGAAGGGAGTTGTGCGCCAGATGGTGGCACGCTCGTGCCACGAACAGGCGGGATTCATAGGCGGGATTTGATGCATGGCGGGGCGGCAAACACGCGACGGAGGCTGTGTCACGGTCAGTGATGGTCAGTCGGTCAGTGAGGGAGGCAGAGGGCTGGAGCGGGCACGGAAAAGTATTGATGAGGGGCATGATGGTGATACGGAGGAAAGAGTGGCACAATAAGTTGCACAATGGAACGTCCGACTTCAAATGAATTGATCCCACCGATAAGCCGCTCACGTGTCTCTCAAAGTCGTGGGGCGAAAAGTCAAAAACTGAGGCGCGCGGATAGGCTTTCGTACGTCCTTTCTCCATCCTTACTTTCTACTCTCCCTAATCTAGTCTACCCTACGTTGTTGTTCCTTCGCTTCTTTTCCAAGTTCTAGGGTGGCAAGATTGATACTGACGGTGCTGATAGGATTGTCTGCACTCGGAGGACTAGGGATTGGCCTAAGCCGAGGATGCAGGATGCCTTCCACATCCTGCAAGCGCGCCGCGCAGGCCCCGCGCTCCTCCGCCGCCGCCACCCCCGCGCCCTCCCGCAGACGTCGACGCTGCAGCCGCCGCCAACCTCCGCCAGCGATAGCAATCCCCAATGCGGCTCTTGAAACTAGCCCCAATCCCCCGCCCATGTCCCCGACGGCATTTATCCGCAAAAACGCCGCCGTCGTCCTTGGGGCACAGCGAGGCACTGCAGCTGCAACACGCCGAGCCGCCTGGGCGCGGACGGGCTGCTGGCCATGCGCCTGAGCGGCTGGTTTGCGCATCTGGCGGGGAGCACGTCCGACCTCTTGCTCACCTCCGCCATATTCGGCTCGCTCAGCCACAGCGTCAGCACCGCGACGACGCTCGTGTCCTCTACCTCCGCACGCTTAGAGGCGTCGACGACACGGCAGAGCGAGGGCGGCGGTGGGAGCAAGACGAGTCTGCTGGAAAAGGCGGTTGCTGGACAGGGACGCCGCGCCCGACCGCAGCCACGCGGAGATCTGGGTGATGGGCATGCAGCTGCCCGGGTGGTGCGAGGCGGACAAGGCGCACGCGCTGCACCCGCACTCGCAGCCGCAGGCGCTCAATGAAAGGGAGCCGGACCCAGGCTCGCAGCGTTCCACGTGCACTTTTATGCACAGGTGTGCTGCACATACCGCGCGGGGTTCAAGCCCATCCGCGACCTGCCCGGCCTCAGCTCCCTCCTGCCACCGCTCACGTGCCCCGCCTCCTCTAACACCCTCTCCACCGCCTCCTCATATTCGATGACGACGCCTGGCTCCCTGCCGCCTGTGCGGCAATCGCCCTCGCAGTTCGACTCGTCCTCGTCCTCGCACCGTCGTATTCCTCCAATACGTCGCACAGCATGGGCAGCGCAGCAAGCGCGACGAGCGCGAGCAGCAGGACGAGCGCGAGGAAGAAGTGGTGGTCGCTAGGCGGGACGATGTGGTGGACGAGCAACGAGGGGTGGGGGTGCATGCTGCGGACGGGGCAAAGCCTGTTGGCGACGGCGCTGCAGCGCGTTAGGGGTGCGTTATTCCTTGTTGTTTTTCTTCTGTTTTTGTTTTTGTTTCCGTTTTTTGTTTCCCTTTGTTCGCTTCCATTTCCCCTTTCACTCTCTTCTGCTTTCTCCGAGGGCTCATTTGCTGACGCCGTCCGATCCATCGGATTGTCCCCATTCGTCCGCACCATGTCCTCTGTCGGCCTCGGACACCGTTCCCTTTCCTCGTCTCGCGGCGTCTTTTCTCGTTGTCCTGTCATCACAACTTGCGATCACTTCTCGATTCCCTTTTTTTGGGAATGATCCCCTCCACTGACTTGCACGCACTGGCGTGCACAGCTTATTCCTCCCCGGAGGCGTATGTTGGGATGCGTGGACGTCGTTGCCCGCGTTATTGGGATGCATGGACGTCTACACTATTTTTGTGGGCGGTCGTGCCAATTTTCCTGGGACTTGAGGTTACTGTACTATTTCGACCAAGTATTCAAGGGTTGTGACCAGTGACCGCAAGTATTCAAATGCCATCAATTCAAAGTTGGCTGGGACCTGTGACCGCTATTTCAAGTGTTTATTTGCTCAAGTATTCATGGGAGATTTACCCCTGGCGACCGCCATGTACGGGGGATCAACGTGATTTTGAGCTCAAATGAGTCGGATTCGGCCCGAAATTTACATTAATCCACGAGTCAATCACGACCGACAATCACCCTTCATTTTCGCATTTTCTTTCCAAACTTTTCAAGACGCAACCATCCTCGGAACATCATGACTGCATTCGACCGAACCGCCTAGGTTTCTCAGAGCAAGGGCTGGAAGGATATCCCACCCCGTGTGACCATATCATGTTTGCACGGGCCCACAGCCGACTTCATTGGGCCTGTCGCAATTGTGTCACAGATCTTGCACATCTCCTTACACACTCTTCTGGACTTCACCCTCCCGCGGCCTACCCCAACTCCCCCTGGGAAGGCTCCCGACAGTTCTGAAATTTTCAGCAAGGAGGAGCAGTGAAATTATTGAATAATGTACCAGGCCCTCGAAATACTCATAAATCATTCCTTTTGCAGTGTATGGTCTTC
>JARKIE010000576.1:0-42461 GCA_029378255.1 Mycena rosella
TTGCTCGACAAGCGCCGGTGTGACAGCACAGAGGAAGAGGGCGTGCTCCGGCGTCTCGACTTCTCCGCAGCCGAATCTGCACAAGCGATGGTCGCGAGGGACTACCTCCCTATGATATCGGCTCTTGTAACGCATCCGTTCAACAGCCAGCGGGTGTTGACTGACGAGCAGGCGCGTTAGTGCCTTTCGGTGCCGACTGTTGACGACCAGAGCAAGATAGTGGCGCAAGATAATTGTGATTTTTTTCGGGGCCTCATCCTCTAGAGGTTCTCGCCTAGCGTGCAGTAAATAGAGCCGGGTGGAGCCGAACACTTCCGAGTCCAAGTACTTCATTGCGGAGACGTACACGGCCTTGCCCAAGGCTGCGCATGTCTCGGGAGTCAGTTGCGGGAGCGCCAGCAGGTGGACGGGAAAGGGTAGATTGCCGAGAGTGTACACTAATTCCATCCAGTATCCTTGATGGCCTTGAATATATAGATTGTATGAGTCCCCGAGCGCAGCGCGCGCATAGTGTGTCAACGCCAAGGCAACCAGATAGGTCAGATATCGCACGGCGAGGATGAGATGCCTGTACCGTAGGGGGGTCAGCCCCAGCTCGGTGAACAGAGGCGCGCGCATAGAGTAGGGGCGCAGCCCCAGAAGTCGCCGTAAGAATGCATTTTGTACCTTCTCGAGGAGCGCGAGGGCCGTGTCATCGACATCGATGATTACGTCCGCGCCGCTCACCAAGTGCGGGTCAATACACGCAGTGTACAGTAGACGGCCTCCCTTAGGAGGGAGGTCTCCTATATAGAGTTCGACCCCCAGGACCGAATGCCTCGTTTTACGCACGGCCGAGGCCTTATTAGAGTAGTGAGGAGAGAAGATATTGCGTTCCGTGGATTGAAAAGTGACGCCAACATAGCAGAAGCGGTCGGCATAGCCGACTATAAGCCCATTGAGAACAAAGGTCGGGATGTCCTTCGGGATTGGCCTGAAGACCATAATCCACGACTTGCCCGCATTTGCCTCCAGTAGATTATCGCCCCACCAGTGCGCAAAGGTATCATGGTGCCGCTGGAGGCCTTCCGGAGAGTATGAGACAATGGCCATGTCATCCGCGTGTTCCAGGTGTGACATTACAACATTGAGTAGAAGGACGTCGTCGGCGTCTGGGTGTAGCTTGAAGTCCGCAAAGAACAAGTCCCAGAAGGTGGACGAAACAGGGTCTCCGATGAGAACGCCCACATCGGAGTGGAATACGTCCGATTGAGCTCCTCCTGACGTGACCACATACTCCATCCGCCTATACAGCATCCGCATCCAGTCAAAGAGTTTGCTGGAGATCCCATGTCGTACAGCTTCAGGCAGAGGAAGTCGCGATTTGTTGAGGGGAACACATTCGTGATGTCCAGAAAAGCAACCCAGAGAGTTCGGCCTTCCGCGCGCGCACGCTCAATCATGCACCGCAGGACAAAGGCGTTGTTGTTGGTACGATATCCCGCGCGGAACCCATTCTGGGAGGGTGGTATGATTCCCCGTTCCTCTGCCCAAGTATATATGCGCTTATGAATGAGCAGGCAGACGAGTTTCAGGAAGCAGCTTTCTAGCCCGATAGTTCGGTAGCTCCTCGGGTCCGACAGAGGCTTGTCCTTCTTCGCAATAGCTGCAATTAGGTGTATCAGAGAAGTCCGCGTGAAGTGGATCAGATATTTGATATACATACCATGAAATTTGAACGCAGCTCCTGGATCTTTGTCCGATGGGCAGATATTTCGTCAGCAGTACTCCCCAGCTTCATGACTTCCTTAAAGCGACTGCTGATGCCTCGTGGCTCTGTTTGCCACTGCTGCACCACTTTTAAGATGCTGTTCAAAACCATATGAAAATAACATTAGTACTGGATGTATATAGTTGTGGGCACACTCACCCTTCAAGGTCTTCACAGAGCCGTCTGAAGTTCGCAGCAGGTGTATCTACATGCAAAGATAGCTGGTCCTGTATTATCTGGACCATCTCCATGATATTCCCACACAGCTCCTTCAAATCATCCCGGTTCTTCTTTACTTTCTGTGCATCAAAGTAAGACATCTTCTCCAGACGGAAGGCGAAAAACATCCAACAAACCTCAATTGTCTCTAGAATGACCACCACAGTCCCGAAGGCACCTTTGACATACGGGAAAGGGATACATTCTGCTGCCGCAGCAACTCCTTTCGCGGTCGTGAGGGAGGTAGCCAGCCAGTCTGACTTTGAATGAGAGGACGGCTTGAAAACGCGGAAGATCCGCCCTCTTGTCTGTGTGGGGGGTTTGGGTGTTGCTGCTGCGGCTACCGCTGTATTCTGAGATGTGGCCATGGTAGAACTTAAGACCGAGAGGCGTGTCAGGGATCACAAAGACAAAGGGCTGTCACCTGTGGGGTTTCGATCACTCAATGCTGTTCGGGCGCTGATGCATACGAGGCTGTAACCAATCACCCACATTACCGTAATCATTTCGAACGTGATTCAAGCTGTCGTGCTTCTTCCGTCACTGGACTGGCACAATAGAGAGGGTTTACAGGTTTTTATGGCCCGTTGCACTTGAATCACTGATTGCCACAGACAATACCAGTATTACTCGCCGCCCGTCATTCAAATAAATACGGGACATCTTGCGAAATAAATCCAAATAGAGACAAGAAGTAAACCCACACAGCAGAGGCAGTGTACACAAACCTGCGCGACTGCACGGGACGGTTCGCAGATCGAGCGAGGCGAGTTTTTGGTGCCCTGCGCCAGCCATCTCATCGCACGGTTGCCATTGCTCGAATGCATAATCAACAGAATTCAGAAAGTCGGTGGAATGGGACTGAGAACAAATCGGCGCGAGCTCGCCACCGCGGGAATGCACCAATGAGGGAAGGAGTCCCAAATTCACCTAATAAAAGGAGTTGTAGGATGTTTTATCCGCGGACGCGGACGGAGGAGGCCTAGGGTAGGCGAAATGCAGACAGAGATCGAGATATAGCAGAGGAGAACCGCTTCAAAAGAGGCGCGGACGAGATGAGTATTTCTCAAAAGCAGGAAATAAACAAGGGCACGAATTATATGGATGAACAGAAAAGGGATCAGGCAAGAAATTAGCCAAGGGTCACCTCCGGTCAAGCTGAGAGCGGAGGTAGGTCGGACGATTAGAATTCGGAGCGGGGGGCGAGGATCAGCTTCGGGGCCGGTGTCGTACGGAGATAAGTTTTGTCATCGATGAACAAAAAGTCCCGAACAGAATATAAAGGAGGCGGGAGAGCACGGGGCCCGGGCTACTGATAACAAAGGAGAACCGAAGAACGACAGAACGATCCGCAGTGAAATCTGAAGCCGGCAACAGTTTTGAAGAGGCGAATTTTGGATGTGCGAGCTGAAATTGGTGCGAGCTAGAAAATCACGCAGTACAGAGCAGCGCGAAGCCCGATAGTATTAAGCTTCGGTCCCGTGGTGGTGTTTACAGATTCGGGATTCCACGAGATGAAATGCTCCGTGGTCGGGTTGTGACAGGAAGGCTCCGGAGGATGATTTTGACTCCACTCGTCACAGCACGACGAAGTCCGCAGCAGGTAAGATTTTTGAACAGGTGCGAGCCGATTTTATTCAAGGTCGACCTTCACGCAGCAAAGAGCATTGTACTATCAGCTTCGGTCCCACGGCACGGTATTCGCGGATTCAACACCTGGAAAGACGAGACGAAATGCTCCGGGACCCAGTCGTCGCGTCGCCCTCGTCGTCGACCCTCAAGTCCGGCTTTTACATCAGAAGAGTACTTATATTCGTGCACCTGGGGCAGGATAGCGATCATACACCATGCACATATTAGCACTGGAGGCTACGAGATGCCAGTCGCGGAGGCACGATAAAGACGGGTGCGATGAGGAGGGAGAGCGCTGCATCTGCGATCTGCTGCCATCGGCTTCGTCCCCATGGTTCGCCCCGCCGTGCTCAGCCGCTCGCCATTCCGCAGCCCCCGCAGCCCCCGACCTCATCAGGATCCCGCGCCCCGTCTACACGTACCCCCCACCTACTCGAACGCGATACCGACCGTCAGAGCGCACGCCTGCGCGCATGTTCCCTGCCTCCACGTCGATCGGAATTGCTCATATGGACAGGGTGAACGCGCAACGGCGTCCAAGAGGGCGACGGGCCCGATGGTGGAGTTGTCGAGCACGGTAAGCGCGATGTAGCAGAGGAACAGGGTGTTGGATGCGAGCGAAGGCGTGTTTGCTCGCTCGCGCACTCATATTCGCACTGCAGGAAACAGCGAGTGCTTCGCGGCGCAGGACGCGGAACCCGCCGTGCTCCCGGGGACGAAGAAGACATCAGTAGCATAATCAAGATCCAGCAAGTGGCCGACGCACCTTCTGCGCAGGGCTTCGCTCTTAAACACATCGCCCTGCGCCCGGCCTCCATCGCCAACGCTGTCGGCCCGCATTGAGCGGCGTCGGCCCGTGCTGAGCAGCGTCTGCGTGCGTAGGAGAAACGAGCTACCCACGCCACGGCGCGCATGGACGGGTACGAACGCATGATTGAAAGCGAGCCGCGGGGCGAGAAAGAAAACAGGGGCGTTCCGAATGAGGACGCGAACCGGACGCAAGTGAAGCTTGTGGGACGTGAAATGCCTTCGGGGAGGAGGACACAGAACAGAGGAACGGAGACATAGATGCGCTAGCCACCACGGACAATAGCTTCGCCGAGATGAAGGCGCGGGTGAGCGGAGGTGAGCGCCGACCCCACTTCTTTCAAGTGGTGGCCGAAAGGGCGCCGGAGAGCAGCGCACGCCGTACACCGGCCAATCCAGTAACGAGAGGCAAGCAGAGCCGATGCGACGGGGTCGCATTCGACACACGGCCCAAGGCGCATCGCAGCGCAGACTTTGCGCGTTGCCGCTTGAGCGGAAGCAGAAGGCCGATCAGTAGCGGTGCCTCCACGTGGCACGGCCGAAGTTCGGCATCGCCTCTCTCTTGTCGTTTACCATCGTTCCGTTGTATCTCCGAGCCCTGGCCAGCGCGCAGTCTCGCTCGAAGCCTGGACTTTACGCCATATCTGAGCCGGTCATCCACACTCCCTCGATTTCCGTGGAGACCACCCTTCGAAAATTGGCGTAAAACTCCACGTAAATACTAATCAAACCGCGCAGGTTCTGAAATATAACTCTAGCATGTTCAAATTCCTCCCTACAGCCCAGTTAGAATGCCGTGTGGGCAGATATTTTCAGGTGCATTCAGATCTGGTCTATGTGCTGTGATCTGGGCTCACCAGATCGAAAAACCTGACGTTGATTTGATTTTACTCGAACCGTCGATTCCAGATTTGATTTTTACCCGATTTTACTCAAGCCTGGGATCCTCAAGTACAGCTTTACTGGCTTCCACAAATACCTATGGATCTCAAAAATCACCGATCCCAACAGGCAGCACTGCAGTTTGTCAACTAGCGACTTCGACTGGAGGCTCCTCTTAACGGAGCAAGAACTTATCAAGCACTTTGTCTGCAGTAAACTGACTTGTCCAAAACTTCACACACTTGGCAGAAGATGCTAGGCCGGGGAAGCACTCTGGAACTACTCTCGCATTGCTACTTGCGCTCTGCCTCAGCTATATACAGTCGGATTTGTCATAATGCATACCATCGGTGGACCCCAAAACCTTATGCATTATGAGCCATATGCGTTGCGAGATCTTGTCACACTGTGTGACTCACAGTGACACCGTGACATAACCGTCACTTTCGAGAGGGAAAATAGTTTGTACAGTAAATACAGCATTTATTGCCGAGATTGAGTTAGTTTGCACACCAGTCTTTTCTTCCGGAGCTATGGAAGATGTGGTCAAAGAAGAAGTTGAAAGAAATCGGTGTGTTTCCTCGTACATTGATCGCCGAAAGTATGTTCCCACGGCCTTGAACACGGCTATGAGAGCGTGGTCAGGTTTCCAGTGTGTTGAAATCTGTTTGGGCTCCAAAAAAGAGCACTTCTAGTACCGCAGAGCACTGTATTGCCCTCTTAGGAAGTTCAAAAAATGCATAATGGGACCTGGAAAGCTTATGCATTATGCATTATCACCAAAATGCATAAAATCCCCACCTACCAACTCGGTGGACATCGAAACCCTATGCATTATGAGCATTATGCATTCCGACCTAATGCATTATGACAAATCCGACTGTATCGAGTTCCTGCAAATCTCCGGTTGAAGTCTACGCTCCTCTTCTTCCCTCCATTTCAAGATCTGCTTACTACCAACTCATCATTCTCCTCCCATCTTCGACCCAGTGGGAAACACAATTGCGGTCAACTCTTCGGAAAAATTAACGGCCAACGCCGCACCTATAAGCACCTGCCGCAAGATTTCGCTCGCTCCTACTGTACTATTCAGACCAAGTGTTCATGTAACGCGTAACAGCCGATTTTTCAAGGCTTCTAAAAATCGCGACAAATCAAAAGAAAATTTATCGGCCATCTCGGTGATCAAAAATTTCAAAATTTATGAACACTTGTCTAAATAGTACAGTAATATAGGAATTCATACATGCACACATTATCCAGAAGCTTTCGTTAACTTATAGTGTGTGAATTCCCCACCACAAGGGCTGCTCTGTACATACGCTGTTTTGGATCTCACTAGTGTTGCCACGGCTCGGCTGCGGCTAGCTCCCGAGCCGAGCCGACTAAAGCCGGCTTAGCCACGGCTCTTGCCCCAAATGATAAATTCCCCGATTTAACGACATTCCGGCTTTCATATTTTCTCAGCGCATGGACACGTTCGGATGTCCGTTCAATTGGGTGATAATGTCACATACGTCACGCTCTGTGACCTTATGCTACACTGTTATAAAACCATGATACCCTCGCCAAATGTATGGAGAAAATGTTACAGGAGCATTGCCAGAACTCTAAGAGTCACCTAAGAGCTATAGAATGTATCAAACATTACTAATTCACAAGTTACAAGATCCGCCATCGCTTCGCTCCGGCGCTGGGGGCGCGAAAGGGTCCTTTAACCACGATAACTGTTGATATATTCGATGATGTAGGAAAGTAGATGTGGACCATATCTTTCATCTTTCAGTCTGATCACACTCGCTCGCTAAGCCAAAGAAGAAACAGAAATGATGGCCAACAGCCGGACGGGTACATCTCAGGGAAATCCAGCCGGCCAGACCACGGCACACAAAATCGGCATGTTTGAGGAGAGGGACCGAACAATGAAGGAAAACGTTAAATTCTCTCATCCGTTAAAATACAACAATGAGAGGAACTCGTACGCCGGTCAGGAGGCACTCGTATCTTTCTGCATCAAGCAGACTGGGCCGGATGGCGTGGGAGGAAGAAACCGAGGGTGGTAGTTATCGTGAGTATAAACTGGCAAGCCTACTCATGAACCAGGTCAAACAGTGAACACCAGATTAGGACACAGCAACGGCGACAGTCAGAGCAAGCCATAGAAATTGAGGAGGACATTGAGAAACCGAGGATCTGGATTAGCCCGAATTGACAGCATCCGCAGATATTTGAACGGATAGAGATCCCAATAACATGAGATTGACCAGAATGTGCGGAGTAGCAGGCCGAATACTGAGCTACGGGGAGAAATCTGCAGTGTCTTTATACTCGGTGTGGGCGCTACGTGGCCGCAGTTCCACGAACGTGTTGGTCGATCTGCGGCGCAGTGGGAAGATTCGTATCAGTAAGCATTACCAGAACTGCGCACCCACAGTGATTGAACCAGGAGGCCCACCTCTTCACCTCGATGTTCTGCATCGAGAGGAAGTTGGGCAGCTCGCAGTCCGGAGCAGGTGAGAATTCAGCGGCGGGAATCGCGGATACCGCAAGAATCCTGTCCTGCATGGGGTTAAATTTGTGACTGAACGACAGACACGTCATTTCATGGCGACTATACAGGGCGAGGGGGGGAGAGTCAAGAGGAAGGAGGTAATTGTCTGGAGACTGGAGATGAGACTGGCGAAGAGCAGCAAAGAAAGCTGAGGATTTCGTTAAGAATTCTTGGCTGGAAACTGCGGGAAGGTCAGCTGAATGTGATGTGAGTCTGCGGAAAGCAATTCTTGAATGGCCGACTCCGGAAACCCTGGTTTCTGAGGCCAGCATGCATTCGTCGGAAGGGGCTCTGTGCGGGCTTCTTCTGCCATGGTTAAAATTGGGGCACAGTTCTAGGTCTTGCACCGTAGTTTGTGCAGTAGTCCGTAGTTCTTGTGAGAATGGGGTATGAAAATACCGGGTCAAGCAGCACAACGAAGGGAAGAAAATGGAGATGGAGGTAAAACCACAACATGTGCATGCGAACGAGGAGCATCTCATTAAAGAACGGTTAATGCGCAAGCTCGGAAGCCCGGCGCCTCGATCATTCCCGAATTCTTTGTATGAACAATAACATCCCGCCGACTCATCACCTCCATATGTTCCGCTCTGGGTCAACACGAGAACTTGGGTAGGTTATGCTCGCAACTCCATCACTCGTGCGCTATACTCCCCTGGCGCACTACAGATTCCCGCTCTACCCGGATGACGCGAAGGATCTCATGGATTACTCCACGCCGTACCATCCCAGATGTCTCGCTTCCTCACGTTCGCTCCCAGCACGATTACGGTCAAATTCCGCGATTACGAAGTTCGGCGCTTGATAGACACTGGTTCCGAACTGAATTTCTTTCATTCGCTGATCACTGCCCTCCTTAATTTCTCGCAACAGCCCCGGTCGCCCGGAAATCACCTTAGGTCAGCCTCAAATCTAACTTCTCTGGTCGCAGGCACTTCTCTCGCGAAGATTCCATGGATCTCCGTCTGAGGAAAAGCCGAAGGTCGTTCTCACCAGACGATTTCATATTCGGTTGCTATGCCCGGAGGAACATAGACTTTATAAAAACCCCGGACGCGTCGGCCACCATCTACGATTACGGGGATGCCGGTGATCTGGATTGTTACTAAGTGATGCTAGCACTCGGCCCATCCGAACGCAGTGCATCCACGCAACCGTGGGCCGCTTGCTCAAAGCTCTCATTGGGAATCCTCCACTTTCCTGAACATGATTCGGTCACCAAAACCTCTCCAATCAGCTGTAAAGTTTCTGCGAACCTTCGACTCGGCAATAGTACGCGAGTTACCATGCGAGCCACCGCGCATCGAGCTCGGGGCTGTTCGCCAGTTTCGTGCGTGATGCAACTGGAATTGTAGAGGGAGTGACAAAAAAGCGGGGGGAGTCAGTTCAGAATACGAGAAGGAAGGAAGAATGGGGCGTAAGGTGAAGAAAAAGTGAAAATACGCAAGAGGAATGGTGAGTGAATAGACTACTGTCCCAATAAAATAATACAACACTCTTGCAGGTTCGAACCCACGCACGGTTGGATGATGTGCCGAGAAGCCGCAAGATTAACGCTATCTAGCCACATCTTGGGCCACGTGGCCATCACGCATCACCTCCGTTTTGCGTCCTACGTCCATCTTACTATCTTCAAAGCACCCGTAATCTACGCGAAGCCGCGCACGAAAAGCCTCGAAATGGTTCTGGAACCCACGAGTAACCCCACACCGCCTCAAAAAGTCGCAGAAGCGGAGTCGTGCGTAGACTTGCCATATCGATGTCTCAAGTCTCCCAGACAGTATATCTAGAACCGTTCCTACCATGCCAGGAAGTCGCATTCAGCGTGAAATAGCTGCTCTTGAGAAGGAAATCGCTTGGCACTACGCCCAAATCGCTGTACTCAAGGCCAAGCGTAATGCACTCCCACCGATCTGCAGCCTCCCCAATGAGCTCCTCTGCCGTATATTCACCATCTACGCCGTCGATTCGGACAGCCTGTTTGGCTTGAAGTGGGTGAAGCAAATCATGTATGTTTGTCATCGTTGGCACAACCTCGCGGTGGCGACGCAGCCTTTGTGGTCATTCATCCAGCTCGGCTGGGGGAGGCGCAGAATCCTCGCTTCTACAAGCAACTAGAACGCTCCGGGGCCGCTCCCATCACCTGAGGATCGAGGTGTTCGAGGGGTATTATACACCCGCTATTGTGGAGAATGCTGGCCGTATCCAAGCTGTCGAACTTCGTGGAGAGGCGAAAAACATTTACGACTTCATTCGCAGCCTCCCCCATCACGATTTCCCCATCCTGTCCTCTCTCAACCTGGATCCCAGCCATAAGCGCGACGAGCTCCCGGAAGGTGTGGTCGAGGCTCTCCCTGAAGCAGTATTCGACGGAAGGATGCCCCGGTTGCAGGAATTGGTGCTGCGGTCCATCGCGATCCCATGGAGGTCGCTTCGCGGTTTAACCATGCTGTGTCTCACAGACTGTGGCGACACCGCATCTCTGCCTCACACTTTTGCCGTCGTGCTGGAGATGCTCGACGCCTGCCCACAGCTCCGCACGCTGGAACTCGAGCAGGCGATGCCCCACCCCTTCTGGATATACACTATCCCACTGTGGATCTGGCGGCGCTGGCCTGGATACGCCTGCACGACGATGCTGACACCTGTGCTACGCTGCTGAACCATCTGCACTTTCCCCCGACCACATCGGTCCACGTCTTCCCTTACGGTGTGCGCGCCGGGCCCGACGTCTCAGACCTCCTCATCCCGATCCGTAAACACCTCCGTGCACCTGCCGCACCCACGGCGCATTTGGTGCACATCGAGGGCACCGTGTCCCCCGATCGCTCACATTATACGACCTCGTTATTTTGCGACACCTCTCCGCACGATCCCCTCCACACCAGCACTGAGCGTTGCTCCTTCTCCATCAACTCCCATCCGGCCAACGAGGGCGAGCTACGTCGAATTATGACGAAGATTTTAAGGCCATCCCGGTCGATTCGATCACGCATTTGGATGCGCGGTCGATGACTATGACCGCCCACTCGTGGAAGGCAGCGCTGAAGCTTCTTCCAGCTCTTCAGGTGGTTTATCTGACAAATTTAGACGACGCCGCCGCAAGCCTCTTTGGTGCCCTCGCCCAAGTTGAGCAGTTGGACCGGGAGCATAGGACCTTCCCCTTTATCCGGCGCATCCACATTCGCATCATATCGCGGGCTCGTTTCGCCGTGCTTCGGGGGGAGCCAGAGGAGGAGGAGAATTTTGCCACCTTGCTCATCGCTCCCCTCCAGACGTATCTTCAGGCCGCGTTCGACAACGGTTATGCGCTGGAAGGGTTGAACTTTGAGGACAGAGACTGGTGCCTCAGCAAGCACGAACACGAGCTCGACCAGCTCTTTCCGTTGATCGGAGGGAGCATGGTTTGGAACGAGGTGGTGTATGACCCCGCGGAGCGCCATGCAGACCGAGAAGCGTGGGAGGTGGAGCGTCGGGAGTTGGAGATCAAGTACGGGATAGCGGAGAGTAATTAGCCTTGTGTATCAGTGATTTCCTTTATCTGTGCAGTTCCCTCGCAATTGTTCGACATCATTCGTGACGGTTAGTTATCAGCACCAACCCGCAGCATTCAACCCTGGCTAAGTGATTCCGAGCCACATAGTCGGCGCTTCGTACGGGCAAGATTAGCTGATAGAATATGCGAGAAGTGAAGCCTGGTGCAATATCAGTTTGGCGCTCTCAGTGAATCACGGCAACGTCCTTGCTTCGTGACTTCACGGCGGCGGGGCCACGGATGAACAGCAAATTCTGGCTAGAGAAAGTAAGAATCGCTGGAGTGGTTTAAAGAAGGTGATCTAGTAGGAGGATAAGGTGGCAAACGTGGTGGGTACTTGTTTTTATCATAGTTAGAAAGTCGCGCAGGAGAGAGGATCGTGAAGTCCTACAGTGTGCGGTATGAGCTTCAGTCGCCCGGCATAATGTTCGCAGATTGCGCACTCAATCCGAGGCGGGTTGTGATAGAAAGGGTCGGACGATGATTTTTGGAACAAGCCATTTCTTTCCGAGCTCAATTCCATGGTATATCCTAACAGGGGTTAAATTCACGCACTTGTACACACATGCACCAGTGATATAACGGTCAGGCACAATTTATGTCCATGTTGAGCTCTGAGGACGAGATGCGGGGTCCGGACGCAGGATAAAGACGGGCGCGATGGGTAGGGATAGCGCTGCATCTGCGCGTCTGATCTGCTGCGATCGGCTTCTCCCCCGTGGTTCACCCCGCCGTGCTCAGCGCTCGCCACTCCGCAGCTCCCGACCCTCACCAGGATCCCGCGCGCCGTCTACACGCACCTCCACCTGCTCGAACGGGATGCCGACCCGCAGAGCGAACGCCCGCGGCCCTACACCCAGGCACACATACCACTCGCTCGCCTGCGCGCGATGCATTTCTGCCCCCACGTTGATCGGGATCGCAGATGGATGCGCTCGAGGCCGCGCGCGAGACGACGTCTCTGAAAGGGCGACGGGCGCGATGATGGAGTCATCCAACACGGCGAGCGTGACGTAGCCGGGGAACAGCGCAGTTAGATGCGAAAGGCGTGTTTGCTCGCTCGCGCGCTCGTACTCGCACTACAGGAAACAGCGAGTGCTTCGCGGCGGCGGAGGCAGGATCTAACGTGCTCCCGGGGACGAGGAGGAGGATATGAGTAGTATAGTCGACATCCTGCAAACTGCCGACGCACCTTCTGCGCAGGGCTCCGCTCTTCAGCACATCGCGCTGGCCTGCGCCCGGCCTCCATCGCCGACGCTGTCGGCCCACACTGCACAGTGTCTGCGTGCGCATGAGCAACGAGATGCGCACAGCACCTCCCCGCGCATGGAAGGGTACGAGCACATCATTGGATACGAGCCGCGGGGCGAGGAAGAAAAGAGGAGAGTTCCGAATGAGGACTCGGAGCAAAGGGCAGGACACGAACCGGACGCAGGTGATGTTTGTGGGACAGGAAATGCCTTCGGGGAGGGAGGACGCAGAACAGAGGAATGGAGGCGTAGATCCGCTAGCCGCCACGGCCAAAGGCCTCGCCGAGATGAAGGTGCGGGTGAGCGGCGACCCGACTTCTTTCAAGTGGTGGCCGAAAGGGGCACCGGAGAGCAGCGCACGCCGTACATCGGCCAATCCAGTACTATCATAGACCCCCCAATGACAGAGGCAGTGATCGCAGCCGAAAGAATCATTTTTGCGCCATGGTTTTCCCTCGGCAGATGGAATTAGGCTCTGTAGTATGTCCTCTATCCACTCCAATATTTTCAAGATTTTAGGTTAGGACCAATGAAAGATGTTGTCGTCCCGAGGGAGGGACCCCATGTGGTAGCGAATTTCGGATGTATTTGGTAGGGTCACAAACTGTCACAAAAACTTCCCTTTCATTTATCGCACGCCTCAGAGGGCTCGGATGGCCACAAAAATTGGTCAAAACATGCCTGGCATGTGTATCCACATTCACGATTTTTCCTGGGGTAGAGGAAACAGAAATGAGGTCGGCATCAGTGAGATTATCACATCGAGGTACACTGTCAGAGGGGGTACTATGATAGTAACAAGAGAAAAGCAGAGCAGATATTTTGGGAAGCCGCTGAAAATACCGATCGGCATTTTCGACTACGACATTTGTTGGAGGAGCGGATGAGCGGCGGCCCGACTTCTTTCAGGTGGCGACCGAAAGAGGCGCCGGAGCGGGTGCCGCAAGACCGTGCATCTGCCGATCCAGTAACGAGGGGCAAGCAGAGGAGATCTGGCCACGGGTCGCATTCGACACACCGCACGGCGTTGCTTGACCGGAAGGCCGATCAGTGGCGGTGCCGCTACGGGGCACCGCCGAAGTTCGGCATCACCACTCTCTCCGTTTACCATCGTTCCGTTTTTTCTCTGAGCCCCGTCTAGTGCGCAATTTCGCTCGAAGCCGCGAAATTACACCGTATCTGAACCGGTTATTCACACTCGCTCAATTGCCGTGTAGACCACCCGCCTCCACCCGCGTTGAAAATCAGTCCTACGTAAACCTCCGCGACGCGCGTAAAGACCAAAGCAGCGCCAGTTCATTCTGCCCAACCTCGTCCATGAACGAAACCTCGCAAAATACAGCTCTGAATAGCCGATCTTTTGCCTCAAGTACAGCTGTACCGGCTTCTGCATATAACTGGATCACCTACACGCGAAGCACTGCAGCCACTACCAGTGACTTGGACTGGACTGGAGCGCTCCTCTGAACGGAGCGAGAACTTATCAAGCTCGTCTGTCTACAATACACTGACTCGCTTCGAGCAGATCACTCTGCAATTACTCTCGCATCGCTACTCGCGCTCTGCTGCAGCTGTATAGCGAACTCCGGTACAAATCCCCGGCAGCCTGCGCTTCTCTGCTTCTTTCCGCTTCAATATCTTCTCAATACCAACACACTATATGTATCCCATTTATTCGACCCTCCTTGGCTCACACATGGCCGCTAATTCTTTGCCGATACAGCCACCAAACCCCCTGCTGCCGATTTCGAGATTCATGTACGCATACACGCGCTATCCGGAAGCTTTTGCCATCGATGCATTACCTACCACCAGGGCTGTCCCGTATGTCTCAAGCCTGTGCCGGTACCTTTTGAGTCAAAAATTAACAGCATCACAGCGCCTCGAGCGTTCCCACATCCTATACTATTCTATCCCCTGATGTGTCCACGCACCCTGATGTGGAATTATCGTTGATCCTGACCGCATTTCGAACTCGGGCCCTCCGATAAAATTCAGAGATGTGTTTACATGCTATAGAAATCGCTGGATGAAATCTTGGACGAATCTGAGCCTTACAGCGTACAAAAGAAAAGAAAAGGAAAGTTTTGATGTGCTTTTCCCACACGCCAAAACGCCCGCCAAAACCGATTCCACTTCTGGATCCATCATCGGAAGGTTCGTACTTTTCGCAGCTCAAGTCCATAAATTCTGAAAATATTTGAGGGCCTAGGAAATACATGAATATACCTAATTACAGGTGCCGAGAGAAATATGACCCAAGGATACAAAGTTATCGTGTGAGATCAAACTCGTGGACACAGCAGGGGCTAGAATAGTAAACAAAGTCATCCAGCCAACTCATCGTCCTAATGTATTCTTTGGGTCAACGCGAGAACTTGACCAGCTTGTCTTCCAAACTGCATACCCTGATGGCGCGCCAAAAACAGCAACCATTCGATTTTGGAACCCTCTCCATAAATTCGCGGCCTCCCTACAAATTTGAACTCGCCACCCGCGAGCGAGTAAAAATATCGCAATAATTCAACTCACGATCGCGGATCACGGTGTTCATTTTTTCTGCAGGATCATTGGATGGAAATTCTGCGTGTGCCTCCCACTCGCTGTTCTGGTCCGGCCCGCCGGATCTTCCCAACAAGAGGTTCAATAACAAATCGCGCCACGCGTACCCTGCAGCAGCTGTATCACGAGCTCTTGCAATCACCAACATCGCAGCGCCTCGATCATTCCCACATGCTATAAACAAAATCATCCAGCCCACTTATGATCCTACTGTGTTCTTCTTTGGCTCAACGCGAGAACTTGAACAGCTTGATCTCGCAACTCCATCACTCACGCACTATACTCTCCTGGCGCGCTACAAAGTGCAATAATTCGATTCTTGAACTCCTCTCCACAAATGCACGGCCTAACTAGAAAGTTTGAACTCGGGCATCCGCGACCGCGATAACTCAAGCAGGATGTTCAATTCTGTCCTTTTCACGGGAAATTCCCCGTCCGCATCGCGCACTGTTCTGGTCTGGCTGCTCGGATCCTTCCAACATTTAGGTTCGATAACTGGATCCGATGTAAAATGGGATTCACTGCAAGTTTCCTTCGCATTCGAAGCTGTTTATTGCGTCGCTTTTGTGTCTCCGTTCCAACTCCCACACATCTGCCTATGATATGACCTTTACATGCTATCGGAAACATGACGCGGAACATGCATTTGCATTTTTCTGAGACCTCGGGATTAGCAGGCGAATCCCTCTGGATCGCGCTACTACTCCAACTTCGGTATCCCGCGCACTGCAATTAATCGTGAGTCCTGGGGTGAGTGGAGCGCCGGCGTGCGCTGCATCGCAGCTACAATTACTGAATGCCGCGACTCTGAAATCAAGAGACTGTTATAATTTATGTTGGACGAAGATAATGCTGAAACAGGACGTACTCTACCTGCCGTTCAGAATTGATTCACATTGAGCGACTGCACTCGCGCAGTGATACATGGCCACTGTAACTCTGCGTATCGATTCCGCAAAGTCCTGTGGTGTGGAAGGAACCATCGGGGCATGGGGCATCAATGGATTTCCCGGAGGTTAGGAAAGCATCCAACCAGACGCACAAATACAACAACTCGTTAATTGAGAGCCAAATATTCGAAGGCATTCGAAGGTAGCGTAGGCGAAACAAACTGCTCCTAGTCCTCCCAGTCCCAGCGGAGTTCAATCCTATCCCCTGTACCGAAAAGGAATAATGAAACCATCCGACGCTCAACGCCCGGGGAATACAGACGAAAAATATAAGAGAAAATGCGCGCGTATCAGCACCCAAAACGCCCACACCATAAATGCCGCAAACTGCAGCATGCCGCGCCATACAGGACGACCACGCGCCCCCGCGCGCGCGAACAGGGCGGGGCGCACGAGCGGCGAGCGATTGCCCGTGCGTATCAATGCTGCAAGACCCCCGCGCGCGCCCCGCGCGGTTTAGGCGCGGCTAGGGCGAGGGCGCCTCGTACTGTCGCATGTTATCTTGGGGTTACAGTCTCCAGGCGGGCCTCCCGCGGAGAAGAGCGCGAGGAGGAGGAACGTGGGGAGCGAGATCATGTCTGGCGAGAGGCATCAGCTCGGATGGAATGGCTGGAATCGAGATACATGAGGTGTTAGAGACAGAAACTTGTTTGAACTGCAGTGAGCCGAATCAGACCGATCCACGGGAGTGATAAACGAAATATGATACGTAGAAACAAAACTCACAAGCTCACGCCTCGTCCCCGCCTAATTCATCCTGTCCGGCGATCCACCAAACGGCGGATGCTCCCACCCAGGTGCTTGGTCGTGATGGTGCGGATGCGGGCGGACGCCCCGTGATCTAGTTGAGGAGTCCCGGCGGCGGCGGGCGGTGGCCGTGCACGCGATGATGCGGGTGGTGGTCCTCGACCTCGCGGTGGTGTGGCGCAAACTCAAAGTCGGATTCAAGATCGATGGAGAGCCGCTCAAGGGAAGCGCAGGAAGAGAATATACGACATGAGAATTTATTAAAACGAATTATACGCATGAAGATGAAGGAGATTGGCGAGAAAGAGCGGAAATAACACAACACGATGGCCTTCGGCCAAGGTGAGAGCGGAGGTAGGTCTGACGATTAGAATTCAGAGCAGGGAGCGGAGGTCTGTTGGAGATGTCTGCAACGCGGGGCCGGCGTTGTGCAGAGACACAGGTTTGCTTGTCAACTAACAAAGACTAGCGACCGGGATATAAAGCACGCAAAAGAGCGTGACACCGGGATGCGGAGAACGAAGGGAACCTTAGACTCGAAGAAGGAGAGCTTCATTCGTAAATCCTAATGAAGTTTAAAGCAGCCCCAGATTTGGACGCGGCTGGGGATGGAGTGCGAGATGAAGTCGTTCGACCATAGTTAGAAATTCGCGCAGCAGCGAATATCGCGGAGCCCGATGGTAGCTCATGATTGTATTCGCGGCGAGCCGAAATGCTATGCAGGAGGAAGGTTTCGGGACAGGGTTTTTAGGACCAAGTCTTTGCTCCGCTGGGTCCGGACTCCTGACTTCCACCCCGTCACGGACCTCAAGTCCGGTGTGTACAGGCGAAGATGGATTATATTCAAGGACCTGGGCTGTGCGAGGCCCAATTATTTGGCTCTGAAGAGTACGAAATGCGGGATGCGGACGCAGAATCAAGAGAACCTTAAGCGCGATGAGGAGCGGACGACGCGCCGGCGCGGCAGCTAGGCGTCCGGGGTTCATCTGCTGCTCCCTCGCGCTACCGTGAACGTTCCGAAGCTGCTCGCCACTCGCCGCCTGATCACACGCTCGTGCACACACCCTTCGCACACCAGGGATTGACATCATTGCCCCTACTCGATCGCGATCGCCCACATGGACGAGGGTGGTTGGAGGCAGGGAGGGTGCGCAGGATCAGAGCGACAGGGCACACGTGCATCAACTGTACTTGTGAGAGCACGGCATGGGTCTGCATCCGGAACGGCTCCACCGCCCGCGTGATACCGCAGAGGAAGACGCACATTACAGCGTGAGCAAAGAGTGCTCCCCGCGCGTGCGTTCGTGCGTGCGGCAACACGACCGACGACGAGTTGGACGCGGGGAGGGTGTGCAGAGTCAGAGCGACAGGGCACGGTGTGAGAGTGCGACAGGCCGATGGTGGGTCCGCATCCGAAACGGCCACGTCCTCCGCTGGCGCGATAACGTGGGCATTTGAGCGTGAGGACAGCGCGCGCTCCCCGGGCGTGCGTTCATACCCGCAGCAAGAGCACCACATTCGAAGGTAAGAGGGCGTTCCGAGGGAGGACGACGTGGGTGCTCTCCGATAGGAGATCGCAGCCGATCCAGCAAGCGTCTGACGTTAAGTACATCGCAGTGCCCCGCGTCCAGCCGCAGTGCGGTCGGCGTCATGCTCGACCACAGCCTCTGCGAATCAGCGCGGGATGGAAAAGAAAAAGAGGAAGGATAGGGAACGAGGAACAGGATAAGGAACCGGGGATACAGATAACCATTGCGCTGAAACTCGTTTCAAAAAGCCCGCGAGCAGGCGCACGATGCGGAAGAGCACGGAAGGGATACCGGAGTAGCGGCAGCGCAACAGAGAGTCGGAGAGCCCGCCACGACGCGGTCTGGGGAGGCGTATCATGAGGCCGCGGTGACCAACGCACTCCGTCCAAGGTGCGGGTGAGCGGCGACCCGAATTCTCTTCAAGTGGTGACCGAAAGAGGCGCCAGAGTGGGCGTCGTCCATCAGTCATGCGATGAGCGAGTCGGGCGGGAACCACGGACGCACCTGCATAGGATCGGACAACGGCCGTCTGTTTCCTTCAAGATCTCGCTGGCAGGATGCGTGGTCGCTGCCGGCGCGCGGCGGTCTCCGAGACTGCGGGCATCCCAGATCCTCGGCGATGACAGTTCGAAAGGGCCAGGTGAGCTGACGACGGACTCAGAAAATCCCGATCGGCATTTTCGACTACGACATCGATGGAGATCCAGGCGGAGTCGCATACGAGACCAGAGCATCGCAGCGCAAACTTGGGCACTGCTAGGAAGGCGGGAGCGGATCAGCGGCGGTGCCTCCACGTGGCACGGCCGCAGTTCGGCATCGCATCTTTCGCTCGCTCCAGTCATGATGTCATGTCGGAAAATCGTAAGGTTCTAAGACGTAATAATTACCTGTAAGGCTTTAAGATTACGTTGCATTGGAAGCGCCTTGTCACGTGAGAGTCGTCTTGGAAGGCCCTTGGAAGGGCCGGTGATGGTCGCAAGGGCCTGAACCCATTGTAAGGTTAACAAACAATGTAATGTGTTATAAGGAATTGAAGTCAATGTAAGGGCTTGTAAGGTGACTTCATTTTTCAATGACTGCCAAGTTTTACTTGTTTCGCGGCTTGAACCCACGACCTCGCCACTACAAGCGAAAGTAATAGAAGCCACAATAACTGGCTCGATACTGATGGCAGTGTATGATAGCATGCCAGATAGCTAACGGAGTTTTAATTTACGGCTTCTCGGCCAATTGCCTAAGCGGCGTGCCTGCCAGTCAGTGGCTGATGCTGCAGCGACTCGTTGCAACTGGGCGTGCGCGGCAGCTGCGTGGGACTCGGAAAGGGAGTGAGGATTGAGCATACGAGGTCAGATAGAGAAATGGGAAGGGGGATACACATATATTAATGATTTACAATACTGTATGCACGCGCAAACGAGGTTACGGTCAGGCTCGATGGCGCTAGCGAGGTGGCGGGCGAGCTGATACCGAGTGGCGTGGTCTCGAGCTGGACGTCCTCCACCTACCCTGATCGCGCGCGCACGCCTCGAGGGGGACACTTCGAGGATGTCGGATGAACGGGCCACACACCCTTTGGCCCAAGTCTTCCAGCTCCCCCTCCAGCACGGCACTCTGTGCACCATCAAGTGCTCCACCACCGCGTCCACTTCTGACTCCGTTGCACGTGTGTCCCTGCCCTCCGGCACCCATTTCGCATGCGCGCGGGCACGTTGAGCTGCAGAACACACCCGCATCCCGTTGCACCACACACACCTCGAAAATCAAGCTGCGTGCACAGCGCACCAGGCGGTGCGCTCGGTGGGTGGCGAGGGCGCGCCACACGAGGAGGATTGTCATGGCAGCATGGGACCAGCGCACATCGGTAGTGGTGGGCGATGGGCCTGCATCTGCGTATTGGATCGCAGTTTAGTGGGATGCAACGGGGAAGCGGGGATGGACACACCTAGCAGCCGTGGGATGCAGATCCGCGGAGCCACGTGGGCGCCCGATACATAGCTAGACGGAAAAAGAGCTGAAAGCTGGAGACAAGAAACGAGTCACACGACGGGGACACACCGCCCTCGACAAACTCAATAACTGTGTCGTGTAGCCAAATTTGGATGTCTCGGTGTTGGTCGCAGACAGCTCGCTCGTTGAGTGGGAACTCGGCGCTTGAGAGGCGTTGGCGAGGTGCTTGGGACTTGTAAGTTGTCGGGCACTGTAAACTGCGATTGCGGGGGTGTGTTGGTTTGAGGAGCTCAAGGAGAGCAGCGAGCGCGGGCCAGAGGTCTGGAAAACGAAGGATGGAGGCACGAGTGAAAGTCGAGAGCTGCCCATCTCCACTATGATCCGTGAGGTATCCCTTTTAAAACTCCGCTAGCTATCGGAATATTTGTTGCACTTTTTTTTGAGCAATCCACACGGCAAGAATGGATATAGTAAAAATGCGAAGACCCATTTAAATGTTGTGGCTCGCATCTAGAGCTCTCAGATCTGCTCAAGACCCTGTTTTATTATTGTAATCGACTTATTTTGCTATCCGCCGCTGTGGCTGGGCAAACGGTGTCCATGTTTGGCGAGGTCTCGAAGATCTTGCCAATCCTGACCAAACTCCCTCCTCTTTCGGCGCATTTTCTTTTTTCTTTTTTCTTTATTTACATAATTTCTTACACTTCCATAGGTATCGAGCCCAATAACTAACTAAGCCAGACCGCCTTTATAATAGTGGTTTGTGGGGGCTATTTATGTAAACCCTACGCGTAACTTTTTCACCAAAAAAAATGTTGCGCGACCGACGCTCATGAAACTGACTAGCTATGGTACATATTAGGTCGTCCCTTTTCCCCTCCCATTGGCCTGACTCCCAGCCCGGCGGCTACTGCGTCTAGGACGTTCGGCATCCGAATTCTCGTCTTGGTCAGCAACATATTCTTGAATGTGGGGCGGGCCATCGGCGAAACGCACTTGGCGCAAGTGGCTGGGCCCTGCGATGGGTTGCCGATCACGGACGGGGACGTCAATATGAACATTGCCGTCGTCTCCCAATACTTCCCCGTTCCCATCGGATTCGTCGCGGTCGTCGTCGAAATCACCAAACGCTAAACGGTGCATTGCGGCATTGATTTGATCCTCGACATCATCATCCTCATCCACCTCGTTCGTATTCCCCGCCGTTTTAGGGACCCCAGCAAATATATGTTTGTTGAATGTTCGAAATATATTTTTGATGGAGGGCGCGTCGGGGTTAGATGTGAGAAGCTTTCGATACGTGCGATCGTTGTCTTCCCAGTTTATCTCGGTGATAGCGCCCTTGGAGGCCCAAAGTTTGTCCGCAGACACGAGGAATCGGGCCTATAATAGGTTGTATCAGTTCTTTCGCATCATGGAATGGTAAGAAAAGCGAGACATACCAGAGTTCCAGCCAAGGCAGACGAAAGGTGAGAGAATAAATGAAACAGAATAAATGACGACATACTTCGAGAACGATTTGACTGGTAAAAAATATATTCTAACCTCTTCTTTCCCTGAGGAAATAGAATCGGTGTGAAAGGTTTTGATTTGTTGTCTTCCGGAAAACGGAGAAGACCGAGAAGGACTTTATCCTTGCTTCTATCTGCGTTCGCGGAACCCAATATTTTGTTGTTGACTGAGTGGCCGGCAGAGGATAGGATAGAAGCAATTACTCCCCGGACGGAATTAATCATGCTCGAGCGTGCATTTCCGAGCTCCGCAATGAACTGATTGGGTTAAGATACAGTATTCGAAAAGAGACGAATGTATGGGCGATATACTGTCCGAAAAATCAGGGATACAACGGCAAAAAGAAACACATTGATGAGGGCTGTTCAAAAAAAAACACAATGGGAAATACCGAAATTTGACACCATCATCGTTCACGCCCACGTGAGCCAAAAAAAACGCGATGTGTGACAACACGTCAAAAAGACACCTTGGTTCTACAGCTGAGAGGAAAAATACACAATGCGGACTTGGTCCTTTCCACAGGTGCGCGGACCCAATATGAGCCCGGAGCGCATGATCACGCCATCGCAATGATTACAATTTGCATATGATTTAACTGACTACATAGTTGCTTCGCTGGCACGTCTCTTCCCGTCCTCGCCCCACATCCCGCGGAATGGACTTCGATAACCGCGGAAAGTGCCTGAAAGGGGGCTGCACCGCCGGCTGCACTGTTTTCATCCCCAAATCCGGCCCCTCGCCGGACTCTCATCCAGGCCTTGCGCAATGTGCCGTCTGCGATGGGTGTGTGGTAGCTCAGCACGAGCCGCCTCCCCAGGTACGTGGATGGTATCCACCAATCCGGCCACATCTTTATTGTACTCAGGCACCATCGAAACCGCACCCGCCACCACCGGTTGCCCCAGCACCTTCTGCTACGTCCACCACCATGAGTGGGTCGCGAGGTTTTGCCGCACCACCAAAGGGGCCATTCACCGGCAGTCCATTCCGAGGGCATGCACAGGATCGCCAAGAATCAATTGAGGGCAAACTCCAGGATTCGAATTCTGTGCCTGGAACAGCGTCCAAAGGCGGTAGAAAGTTTTATCCAGCAGAACAGGTGCGAGGATTTGGTGCTAGAACATGCCATGAAAATAATTCCCCCCAGTCCCAGCTCAATGGCGACTTGAACCCGAACGACTCCAAGGGCAAGAAGCGTAAACACAAAACCGTCCCCGACAGCGACACCGATCGGGCCGAAAAACGCCGCATGCCAGCCAAGGGTGTGAAAACACCGGCCAGCAAGGCCTTCACTGTTGTACTGGCTGCGGACACAAAGGCTGTGGCTAAGCGCAAATATCTCAAACCCAGTGCAGCGAAGTAAAGATCTATCTATTCCAGTTTGCACATCTAACCACGAACTCAGGCTCATACAACTCAACCGCGAAGGCTACGTTAAGAACGTCAATTTACACGGCGGTAATACTTGGCCGGAGATCACTGAAGCAGTCGAAACGGCTTTTGCGAGCGTTCCAGAGATGGAGACCTATGGTTTCCGTGTCCTTGAAGTCGAAACGAGAGCCGTAAAGACCGCGGCGGGCCGCTTAAGCAAGAAGCAGGTGTTTGGTTTGAAACCCATTGAAGGCGAACTCGGGATGGATGCATGGACACGGTACTCGTTTCCCAGTCTATATGCTGCAATATCTGATGACCTGAAAAGGGCGCTCGCTTTGAGCACCGTGAGGGGTGCCGGAGCAGGCTATAGAAACACTATTTTTATTGCACTCTCTCCCGCCGCTCCCAACCTAAGATTCCCTGGCATCGATCTAACCTTGGACGAACCGGATCGCGACCTGGGAACTGACTCTGAGTGCTCCGAGGGCGAAAGTACTAGTGTCGCGACAGGTGTGGAAAGCAACCGCGCTGATAAAACCGGTGGGGACAACGAGGTACGCACAATTTTGCGCTTCCACGTCGTCCGATATTCAAGTGTTTGCAGCGCTTCAGTGCCGCGCACATGGACACAGATACCAGCAACAAGGACCACGGACCAGTTTGTGATTCTACATTCGTAAAATTTCGGCGCTCTCATACACTTCCCGCAGAGCACTGGCAACGGACCTGAGAACGAGAAGACTCATTCTCAAGGAGCTTCAGAATCACCGCCGTTTACTGGGTTCTCTGTATGTTATCCTTGCCTAAGCCCGCCGCACAGATGGTCATCACCATTTTGCAGGGAAATTCCGAAACCGACGACGATATGAAACTCGATGATCAGGTGCGCCTTTGCACGAGCTACTGTAGCCAAATTTTAACGGCGTCAAAAGGACAACCACTTTGGATTGTTCGAATCCCCGGATACCTCCGCGTGGGACCCGTTCCCTGCTGCGCACATCAGCCTGCTAAGGGGATTAAGAAATATAACAAAGCCAGACTCCGCGAATCAGCAGCGATGGGTGAGTAAATAAGTTTGATACATGCATAAAAACGATGCCATGCTCACATATTTATTTCAGTGGAAGAGCACACCGCTGCATCACCTCACTGAATTTAACATGATTTCCCCGCTTCTCGCGGATCTAATTGATTCGACGGCGACGGGGCAGATGCATGTCGATGTTTTCTTCACCAAAATCCAGAAGTACGTCGTTAAGCGCCTGGAACCCATGTCCGATTTGGCCCTCAACATTGACATTGTTGCGCAATGCGGACGACACCAAGAGTTTGGCAGCGCTCCGTGACGAGTTCACAAAGCTATTCGGTGTTGGTCCAGGGGGAATCTCCATCGTTATACCCGTCCTCTCGTCGCTTTACGAGGGTCTCCGACGAATCAGGGAGCAGAGATTCTTCATGAACCGCGAGTCGCTCAGGACAGAGTATCTTCTTGATGAGACTTCGACGGCCTTGTTGACCTGTCTTACTCACTTTCGTTCCATCTACGATCGATCTCTCTGGGATCCGAAGAACGGCTTCCGAGAGCTCGCCCAAATTCTTGCCAGACATGACGACCAGCTGCCGGTATTTTATTCCATGCTATTCTGTGCCGGCACATAGCTCAATTACGATCGCCACAACAGGTCGGGACATGCAAAGCCCCATGCACACCCATCTTGATGGAATGAACCTTCAGCAGGACTCCGTTAATACCCTTCGCCACTCTCTCGAGGACGCCTTCGGATCCGCCACTGACCCTGGGCACATGCAGCACACTGCTGTTGTGGGAGGCGAATACGGTCTTCGCCGGTTTTACGAAATCATTGTTGAACCCTTTCTGGACAAGATCAATAGGCCCGACTACGACGATGTTTTGAAACTTCTCAACGACTGCTCTCGCGCTCTAGCCGGGAAATGCGCCAATTATATTAAGGTGAATCATTTTTAGATCCTCGATTTGGAGATGCCCCCTCACAGCAAATCAGACCAAGCCAGGCCACGGGGCGAAACCGAAGTCATCGCCTACGTCTGGTGAAGATGATCCATCTGTAAGTGTCGCATCTGGCAGTTCAAGAGCTGTTTGACCCCAAATATCCAGGGACCACGCACACGAGCGCAAGCGCAAGCTAATGGTACATGTGCCCCTCGTAACACAAAGTAGGATTATTATGACCTCTGTTGCATGCTTGTGAATAAATTTTTCTGCGCGTTCAATAGGAGTGGTCATTTCAAAACGCCTCGTGAAGAGAATGATCAATTTGAGTACGCAGACGAGTTGTACAGCGACACCGCCGAAGGTATATATTTAGAATCCACGCACCTCTGCTGATCTCCGACACCCAGATATGACACGGACTGAGTCCGCTGCTGAAGACTGGTATCGTGACCTCAAACCTGGCCCAGGTATCAAGACGCGTAAGAGGAGAAGACACACAACTGATCATGTCTCGTGTAAGTCCTGCTAACACTCTCTCTTTTTTTTTTTTTTTTTTTTTTTTTTTTGGTGGTACATCATCGGCCGTAAGGCCGATACCGACCCCGCGCAATTTAACAAAGTTAACCCGCGAGATCGAGTAAGCGTGAAGGAACATGCCCTTCAAAAGATGGAGAGGGGGACCACCCCCCAGGGAATGCATTTATGCACGCGGCAAAGGAAATGCCACAAGTGTGGGACTCATTGTGTGGTACTTTGAGGATTTAGTACATGCTCTCGTCCCCCGGATCCGGGGGCTCGGATGTTGAGCGGTACCCTCTAGGCACTATACCCACTAAAACCCTGGGTTCTCTCAGCCAGTTGTCCGGCAATTCGTGTTCCTCAAGCAGGACGTGGCGCCATGTCTTGAGTACTAAAGCGGGAAGTGTCTTCTGCTTGCCTCGTGGTGCGAATTCGGTGCCCATGAAGCAGTCCATTTCTAGACGGACATTCAAAATGTGGATCCAGCGATTTTGAACCTCGTTGCGTGAGTGGGTTTTCTCTTGTATAGCTCGCTCGCAGCGAAGTTTCCATATTAGGAAGGCGGACTCGGAGATCAAAATCCGGAATAACCGGTTGACACCCGAGGGATCCACCTTGCTCTCCCTCTCGAAGGTCGCCACACAGCAACCTAGGATCCACCCCATTGAGAGGGGTGGCAGAACCCCATATTTCCTGAGCCATAGCTCCCTGACTAGGTCCCACACTTGCTCCCTGGCTGGTGAGGTGCAATCCAAAAGGATGTGGTCTAGGGACTCTTCGACATTGCAGATCTTACAGATTTCTCTTTCCTCGTAACCAGGGATGTGCTTCCAGAACCTGCCGATGCGGTGCGCGCCGTGGATGCTCTTCCAAAGGAATGTTTTCGCTCGACGCGATAGGTCGGGGCCTCGAATGGACTTCCAGATTTTTGCCGGTGTTGGGACACGCTCAAACAGCTGCTCGGACACGGACTGGATAAGTTTAATGTTTAGCTCTGTGGCTTTGCGGGATGGGGCGGTGCGTAGCTCCTTTATTCCGCGGTACGCCAGGGCCTGGGTTAAAGTTGCTAGCTTGGCTCCTCTGGTCTGCGCGCTGGCGGGAATCTTAAGGGCCGGGGTATGTACTTCATCATCTTGGACACTCTGTTTTGCAAGTGCTAAGGCGTGTTCTCCAGCGACTCCCTTGCTTGTGGAGTCGAGCAACTTGAACGTGGTTTTACCGGTCCGGGCGCGCAGACCCGCAGCTAGCGCTCGGATGGGGCCACGGTCGGGCACACCAATCCATCCGTTATCCTCCCACTTGGCGAGGTACTTGACCATTGCCGTGGAGATGGTCGAACTTTTTGTAGCTATTTGAAGCTCAATGTTTGCCGGGACTATCTGGACGCAATGCAGTGCAGCCAGTATCTCGGCGTTCGCTTTTGTTTGTGCCTCGCTGGGAGGGGTCTTCAGGGCAGCGTTTGCAGGGTTCCCCTGAGAGAACCAAATCCCTCCCCCACTCTGTGCGTTAGCTTGGCCTCCATTCTCGCAGAAACTGCTGATCGTAGCAAGGATGGTTTCCCCCACTGGGATCGCAAGGTGTGCAGGCGGGGGGTTGGGGTTCTCGTCATTTTTATCTGGGTTTTTGGTGAAGACCCGGATGCCATCGGTGAGATGGTCAATTTTTTGAGGCGGCTTGAAGTGTGCTATGCCATCTAGGGCCTCCTCGGCCGCATAATCCGGGCTCTCCGGTTGCCTCGGGTCCCACTTGGGGAGCAGCTGTCCGAGTCGTTCGCGGACCGTTGTCGCGCAGCGGTGGGGGTTTGTGCAGTGATTTTCCGTGCGGTCGCTGATGCAAGGGGGGCAGATGCACTGGGCCTCTGCCGTATGTAACGGCGAGTTTAGCCTTTCCATTACCACCAATCCATCACCGATCGTTGCAACCCTATGCTTTCTGCGGAGACACTTGCATGCGGGGGAGTTGTTTATTTGTCGCTTTGCACGGTCCTGACCATGGTGATGGAAAAGGGGTAGCATTTTACGGAGCTTTATGGAGGGCTGCAAGGTGTCGTATTCTATCCCGTATTTCTTCGCGCACTTCAGAACTTCTTGTAGGAAAAATGGGAGCTTGCTGGTCTTCGGTGTCCAGGTCTGGGTGAAGGGGCTCACATGTGAGCCACTTTGGACATGTGAGCCTTTTTTGTCGTGTTTGGCCATGAGCTTGCTCCCAAAGTACGTCCACTTGGATCGTTTATCGGGATCCTGCTCGGCAAGAGATTTCAGGGTCATTATTTTAATGGCATCGTTCCGGGCTTGAAGGTTGAACATGTTCTTACCCCCTGCTTCAATCGGGGCACCAAGTACTTCCCGACTTACTGGTGAGGATTTTGCCCCGCCCCATATGAACTCTCGTTGTACTTTTAATAGTTTTTTCACAACCTCCTTTGGCATACCGTTCACCTGGGTCATGTACTGGGTGAGCGAGGCAATTGTTATCTGAACTATGTGCCGCCTCGCTTCGAGGGTGGGATGATTTCGACCCCACTTCTCAAGGCGGGTGTCGATTTTTTCGAGGATAGGGGTCCAGACCCCTTGAATGTCGACTTCATTCCCCACACGAGCTCCCAGGATGCGGACAGATTCCCCGTCTGCGGCTATATGGATGTGGCCTGGGAGTGCAGTGTCGTTTTCATTGAGTTTCCTCGTTTCAACCACCTGCTGTCTGTACTCAGCCGTACCAATGGGAATGACCTCTGTTTTAGCGACATTAAATTTAACGCTGGACGCACGGCACCACTTCTCAAGGATCGCTTGCAGTGCATCGAAACTGTCGGAATCCCGTAGGTACACAGTCGTATCATCTGCAAAGAGCGCTGTTATGGCGCGTTCGGTGGCGTCGTCAATCTCGTAGCCTTTCAGGCCGGACGCCCGCAGCATCGCGGCAAGGGGTTCAATTGCAATATTGAAGAGGAGACAGGATAGAGGGTCGCCTTGCCTGACACCCCGCGTAATTTTGAAACAGCTGCTCAGCACACCGTTGATCACCACTTGGGTTTCCGCGTTGCTATACAGAGTTTTCACAGAGTTGATGAATTTTTCAGGGATGTTACGGTCCCTCATGGCTTTCCAGAGATATCTGTGAGATGTCTTGTCATACACCTTTTCTTGGTCTAACGCGACAATCGCCCCGTTTAGCAGCTCTTCTTCGGCGTATTCCACCAAGGTGTGCGACAGGAAAATTTGGTCAGCGATCTTGCGTCCCTTCATGAAGCCGGCCTGATCTTTATGGATTATTTGTGGTGCAACACGGGCAAGCTTTGTGTTTAGGGCTTTGGTAAAAATCTTGTAGTCGGAGTTCAGCACCGTGATGGGGCGGTGATTCGCAATGTCGGTGATGTCACCTTTCTTGAAGAGCGGGCACATCCATCCTCGTGAGAAGTCGGTACCCTCCTCGACTCCGTTGTTTTCAATGTCATTATAGACTGCGGTGAGTGTTCGTATAACGTCAAAACGGGGTTCGGGTTTGCGTGGGTCGGGTTCCGATTTACAGGATTCCCGGTATATTTCGTCGAGCTTGGTCCAAAGCTCCGTCTTGATGCCATTTACCCCGGCGGCAACTCCGGTTGCGGAGTCGTTTATGGAGGTGCGTATGTTCTCTTCTGTAAGATCCTTTTCTAGGTCTGCCATTATCGTAGGCTCGGGTGGCGCCGGCATGCTTTCAAGAGCGGCTGCTATGTGCACGTCTTTGGCCTCTGGGTCTGCTTCGGACTCGTCTTTTTGCAGATCACTGTGGTAATTGCGGGCCAGCTCCGCCATTTCATCGGACCGTGTGCAGCTCTCCGGAGGAGCGGTGTCGGTGCGGCGCAGAATGTACGTGGTGTCGCGCGGCGTCTTGTCCTTGCTGGTTTGCACAGAATATTTTGTGATGTGGTCCATCTCCGTATGGAATTTTACTCTGGTGCGAACCTTTCGTTTATCCCTCTGGAGGGTGAGAATCTTATTTATGCCTTTCTGCAGTTCTGCCGCCTTTTTGGCTACTTCTACTGGGTCTTTTGCCGGTTGGTCTGGGGCCGGCTCCCCGTTTAGGACCTCATCGCGTTCCTTCTGAAGCTTCTTACGCTGTTGATCCATTGCTCCGATATTTTCGCTTGCACGTTCCTGTGCAAAACGCTGGAGTTCGTCTTTGTAATGTTTGAAACGCTGCTGGAGTGTCGTGCCGTCTGCCGGGGCAGGGCCTTCTGGATGGACCGCCGCACCTTTTTCGATCGCGAACTTGAGGAATGCTTTATCGTTATGGAGGAACAGCGGGATCTGGAAGCGACCCTTTCCGATGTAGGGGGTTCCCGGAGCGCAGATGTCTACTGCGACCATGCGGTGGTCTGTTGTTACTGGTACGTCAGTTATGGTCCAGTTCCTGCACATTTTGAAGAGCTTGTCAGATACCATGATCCTATCGATGCGGGAGTGTGAGCCACTCGGATGTGTGTACGTGTATGCCTTCTCGTCGGGGTTTGTATTCCTCCACCCGTCTTTCATGCCTAGCAGGCGTTTGAAGCGTGCAAGTGCCTCGGTGGCACTGTCTGGGTCTTTCCGGTGGGGAAGACGGTCTATCGGTTCTTCCACAACATTGTGGTCACCTATCGTCATGTCAGGAACGGGTAGATCCTCTTCGAGCCATATTCTCGTGAGTTCATCCCAACAAGCCTTATTTTCGATCATACATCCTGACGGGGCATAAATGGCCAGTATCGTTAGCGTGCGGGTTCCGTGCCATGGTATTGTCACCAGGATCGCTTTTCCTGGGATGAGTTCGCGGACATACACGCCCTCGGTATTGGTGAGTTCGCGGTTTAGAACCACGGCCACGCCGCCTCGATTCGGGTGGTCTTTATCGATTGAATTGTATATTTTCAGGCGGTGACTGTATATGCGCTCTATTTCAGCCACCTGGTCCTCCGTGAGGTGGGTTTCGCCGGTCCCTAATGCACCAAGTTTTTCGTCGAACATTAAGCGGTTTATCTCGTTCCACCGGTTTGCATCAGATTCAAATCTTGTGTTGCCACGCCCGTTAGCGTTTAATGCGCCGACTCGAAGCTGGGTTCGTGTGTTTTTCCTGATTTTTGGGTTATCTAATTGCTGCTTGTCGCGTTTGCGATTCAGGAATATCGGTGCGGATTCTTTATCTGCAGGGTACGTACGAGGCGGGGCTCGGGAGCGTCTCCCGGACCCGGCCGCTCGACTCGCCACTGAGGAGGTGTTATTTGCGCCTGCAGATGCGGGGTGACCACCGGCGTGTGAGGCACGCTGGGGTTGGCGTCCGTTGCGGCGGTGCGCTCGTGGTGCCTGAGGGCTGCTCGCGGACGCGTTAGGGATGCTCGGGCCATCTGACGCGTTCTGCGAGCGCGGGGCTTGCAGTGCATTGGGGGCGGGCCCCGGAGTGGGATTGTTTGCACGGTTCCGGAGACGTTGAGACCTTCGAACACCAATACCGGATATACTGTCGCTCGAACCACCGGCTTGGGCACTCTCGTGACCAAACTCCCTCGCTCCTTCATCGGGGGCGCGGCTGGTGGAGGCGCCGCGATCCTCTCCGGAGCCAGAGAGGGTCGGGACTTCCGTGGGGGATGTACCGTTTTGTTTTTGTTGCCCTATGCTTTGTCCCGTAGCGACCAAGGCAACCAAACCACTACGGGTGGGACCTTGTGCATGATAGCCAGGGATAGGCCCCTGGGTACCCTGGCTCCTGCTGATTTCGCTATATGAACTCGCCGCCGGCAGGCACGAGCGAGAGGGAGGTACCATTTCCCCGAAACCCTCCCGCGTTCCAGGAGGGCCTGTGGTACGAAATTCTGTTTCGTATTGTTGTATTGTCATAGGGGTTTTTTTTTTTTTTGTTGCGTTTTAGGGACCGCCGTCACAGATGCAGAGAGAAAAAGAAGGGGGTCTAGTTCTAGTGTAAGGATTTTTCAGTTTACACTGGGTAGTTCTTTGCGGTTCTTTAATTTTTAATTTTTATTCTTACTTTGGCGGAGTGCAACCACCTTACTTGAGGACCCGCCGAAAAAGTTCACTTGCCGAAGATTTGGTACAATTTTACTTCACTCCATGTACTAGGGCACTGCCAGCTTTTCAGATGGAGAGCAGCGGCAGGGGTTCTGATATGTTTTTGGCCGAGAAAGTGCTCAACTCGGACGAGGTTCTTCTAAACGATCGATTTTTCCTACGGGCGATATAGGCAGACGATGTACAGATGCGGAACATTTCTCGTAATGGGTCGTAACGTAGACAAGAGGATAGAAGAGGTAACTTAGCAAACGAAGCTAATTGTGCCCACGGCCCCTGCCGTTTCCGCGGCCTCTACCGCCGCCGCGACCGCCTCGAGTGTTGGCTGGGCCAGGGCCAGGGCCGGGGGCGGTGGGCGCGGTATTGGCGAGAGGAGTGGGCGCGTACCAGCCGGGGACAAGGGGGAGGGGGCAAATGTCGAGTACATGGCCAAAGGACTTGCAGCCGCTACAGAATAGAGGGGGTTTATCGCGCGCCCGACGTAGTGCATCTCGGAGTGGAAGGTGAGTGTCGATAGGAGCGAGCACCATGCGCGGTTGGCGGCAGGGTCCAGGGAGGGAGGGGCGGCTGTGGTATTCCAAACAATGCGACAGCCGCCGCGAGAGTTCTTCAGGGCGATGGGTAGGACACGGATGGTGGACGCAAAGTGGCTCATGGCGTCGGCATCCGCAGGGTAAGCGTCGTGGATAAGGGTAAGGAGGGACTGGGCTTCGTTCGTCTCGCTGACGACGGTGACGATGAGCGTCGCAACGTCGACGCCCTCCGTGGCATCGTAGAGGAGACCGTCGATGGTGAATAGGAACAAGGAGGGGGCGGCGTCGTAGGGAACAGCGAAGAAGGTCGTGCCGCCGAGGAGGTTCCAGCATGTCTGCGCGATGAGACGCTGACAATCGGCGGCGGAGACGCCCTTAACGAGGTAGACAAAGGGAGAATCGGATCTGCCAATTGGGGGTCGCCGCCTCAGCGGGGCCGATGAGCGGGGCGGTGCGGAGGATGCGGACGAGAGCATTCTTCAGATCGTCGAGGGCGGAGCTGTCGACCGAGTGGCGACGACCGTTCCAAAGATAGATAAAGAATTTAAAAGCCCCCAGAGCTGCCCCATTTCACAAGTTGGCGATCCGCGATATTTTCGCGCAGACGTGCGCGGTCGGAGGCCCGAGGATAGGCCGGGAAAAAACCCACCGGGGGAGCAGGGGTAAAGAGGGAGGGGGCGGTGCGCCACCCGCAGCCGGCAGCAGGCGGCGGCCGGCGATGACGGGGCCCTGGGGCGACAAAGGAGCTGGGGGGCGACAAGGAGCTGGGGGGCCGGCTGCGGATTCAACAGCAGGGTCATGCATTGGGGGAGCAAATGCGGCCTGGGGGGGGGCGCAGGCGGGGGCAGCGATGTTGAGTGCGGGGGGTTGCTGCACGGGCTGGGGCTGCACGGCCGTCACTGTGATAGCGGTGGCTAAGGGCTGGGCGCTGGGGCGCCTGACGAGACGGCGGGGCCCATTGGAGGGTTGGCGGCGCCGGTGGCGGCTCTGGAGAGGGGATGAACATGCCACTGGGAAGGGCGAGGGGGCCCGTGGCAGGGCCCGCAGCGGCGCGTCGCGCCGCCTGGCCGCGCGTGACGACGGAGGAGAAGGACGGGGCGGCAGGGGTGACGGGGACTGCCGCTTGTGCGGTGTCGGAGGCGGCTGTGGTTGCGGCCTGTGTGGTGTCGGAAGACGCGGGCTGCGCAGCAGAAGGGGTCGAGGACTGCACTGCGGCAATAGGTGTGCCGGCGGCGGGCGCAGCGACGGCGGCCGTGGCGGTGGGCGCGGGCTGTTTGGCGATGGTGGGGAGGGCAGATTGCGTGGCGGGCTGCGCAGGGGGCGGCACAGCTGAGTTCGTGGGGGAGGGGGGCGAAGACACGGTGGTCGAGCGTGCAGGGGAGACAGGTGCGGAGGCTGCGGAGTTTTATATAAGCGGGGAGGGTAGATGTTTTAAGTAGGCTGGGGACGTACCAGCGGTGGCACGGGCTTGTCGTGCTCTCCCTGCAGCAGCGGCGGCGTCTGCGATGTTCGCGCTGAGCGGGGAGGCGGTGATCATCGTAGACGGGGTTGAGGTTGTGGCGAGTGCGCTGGGGACAGGTGTGAGGAACGGCGAGCCGTCGTCGCTCGTTTCGGGAGCGGCCGTGAGGGGGTTTCGTCGTCCACGTCATTGTAGAATACAATGTCGGCTGCTTCGCAGAGCGATCCGTCCGCGTTCTGGGCACACCCGAGCGCGGATGGCGGGGTCGTCGCGGAAGATCCCGCCCCGCTCGTGGTACCAGGCGGGGTGGGGGGGCGGCAGGAGTAGGTACGTGCAAGTCGGCGAGCGAGTGCTTTGCCGGGGTCGGAGGCCGAGGTGTCGATGTCAGAGGAGCTGATGTCTCCTCCGGCAGAGTCCGTGAAAGAGTCCTCGGAGAGGCCGAGGAGATCGATTGTCGCCTGCTCCTCTACCGTGATTGTTTCGGCTTGGTCGGACAATGCGGCGAAGGCGTTGGCGGAGGCAGGGGAAGCGGGGGACGCGACGGGCGACGAGCGAGGGGCAGGGGCTTTGCCTTTGACGGTGGAGCCAGCTGCGCGGGGGTAAGGGCTCCGGGGGAAGGGAGGTTTTTTTTATCGAGACGGCGACGTACTGTACATGTTGACAGGTTCCTTCCCAAAGTGGAGTGCCGAGGCCGCCGTCTTGGACTTCGACATGGAGGGAGCGTGGGACGGTCGGGGTAGCCGGACACGGCGACAACGGACGGGGGCGCGGAGGGGGGGATCGAGGGTGCGGGCGCGGGCTGTTTGGGGATGCTCTTGGAGCGCGTGATAACTTGGGATTTAGGGGGCATCGGGGGAGCGAACAAAGTGCGTGGGTGGCTGGACGAGACCAGCTTGCAGGAGCATTCTTTTAAAGAGAAACCGTGCACCAGGCGCGGCGCCGTCGGCGAGGAAGAGCACAAAGAGCAAAGGTTTTGCACAAAGGGTGAAGTAGAAAGAGTGAGGTTTTGACGTGGCAGCGGTTTGCCTCATGTCTGATCGGATCTCGCCGGTGTGGGTCCCGAGTCGGCTCGTGTCAGTTGATCTGGCCGAAAAAGGAGCGAGACGCGGGGGCAGGCAGCGTCAGTGTCTATACTCTTTGTATGTCTCGTTGTTCTAATCATGCATTACTGATAGGAATTTGGCTGTTTTAGTATCGGCAACGGGGAGGACAACGGGCTTTTCCGGCCTACAAAGGTTCTTTGTCTTCAGGCGGGGGGCATCGGGCTGGCGCAGGTTCTGGTGGGGACAGGGAGTAGCATGGGGGGAGGGCTGGCGCGAGCGAGAGCGCTCGATGGAGCACAGCAGTGTCGGTCGGTGTGGGTTCACTTAAACAGTGATCATCAGTCGGGTGGGGGCGGGGCCACTCCACGGTCCGGGGAGGACGCTCGGAACGAGCAGCGGGTGCGGAGACCGCGCGAAGATGCGACGGGGGGCTGTCGGCTAGTATCGGCGTCGCTCGTGAGGTCCCTGGGTGCAGTGGGACCTCGGCGCGCCGTTCCTTGCCACGACAGAAGCGTGGGAAATCCGCCACACATGGTGGTATCGGATCAAGGAGCCCCCCCCAGAATAACATTACAGTTCTCGCAGCATCATTGATATATGACCAGCAGCTTCGGAGATCAGCTCTGATCCTAATTTTATAGCACTGGGCAAGGTAGCCCTAGGAATCGGAATAGTCCTAGGACTCACAAAATAGCAGGATTTCACAGTTAGCGCCAGACACATTGTATCACCGGGCAGCTAAATAGAGATCATTCTGATCCAGACACTTGCTTTGATCAAGCCCCAGAAACCATATGGAGCTGTCATTGACCACATGGGATCTGCAGTGCAGCAACTGTGGATTCGATTCAGTGAGGAGTGGGCCACGCAGTTCACTCCAGTGTGACTGGGAGCAGAAGTTTCAGCACACCATAAAATAATAAATATATCATTTTCTCATGGAACCAACTTTCAACAGGACCAGTTTCATAGCTAAATGAGCTCAGAGTGTTTATCTGACAAGTTCTGCATACCTGTTTGTATTATTTGTGACTGAATATTGTGATTTCCTTATTTAGATCTCTCATTTGTATAAATACCCACAGTTCTCCACAGTGGATTCTACCCTTTTTTACCCAGAGACCAAGGCTACCAGCTAGGTCCTGTGTGGGAATGTCTAGACTCTATTCGGCACAACTCCAAGAACTTTAGTTCTTTCAGTTAGCTTATGTTGTGGGAATATAGTTGGTTTTGATGGATATTTGAATGCGAGACAAGTTGACTGATCAAGTGCAAGTTGCCAGTTACCAGTATGCACCAAAAAGTTGAACATCAGATTTCTTTGGAGCTGTAACCTTTGTCGTTACTTCGCCTTAGTTATCAAGCTAGTTGCCAGAATATAAGTGCCAGTAAAAATCTTATTGATCTTAAGATCACCTTGGAAGTAATTCCATACCCCTGTTATACAAAACCTATTCTCCTTACCCTCTGAGGTCGCGTTAAATGCCTAGAACAGTCCTGGTTGTCCCAAAGTCACCTTTAGTTAAAGCTACTGTTGCATTGTAAAGTCCCAAATGATCTCCATGGTCCCCTTCCGGTGCGTACCCCCGAAGGATACCGCTACTGGGCGACGTTCATCGACAACTATCGCCATGTGTGGGTGACCTTCAAGCTGAAATTCAAAAGTGAATTCTTCGGAATTATGAAGATATATAAGGCTTTTGCAGAGAACCTCACCGGTGAGAAGATGGGCTGTTTGCGCGAAGAGAAGGGCGGAGAATTCATGTTGGCCAAGCTAGACCGCTTCTGCAAGGAGTTTGGCATACTTCGCCAGCACACGATCCGCAGCAAACCGCACCAAAACGATGGGGCAGAGATTGTGAATCACATCATGGCTGACCACGTAACCACCATGCTGGTCAAATCAAAGTTCCCGCTGTCGTTTTGGGGATATGGTGTTGACTTTTTCTGGTACCTGCGCAACAGAGTCCCAACGTCATCCAATCCAGACAACAGTGTGCCATACTCATCGTGGCACAAGGGCGCGAAGCCAGATGTCTCAAATTTACGTGTTTTCGGCAGTACGGCATATGTGCATGTAAAGAAAGACCAACGCCAGGGCCTCTCTTCGCACCAAGAAGTGTGTATTCCTGGGATATCCACAGGAATATCCAGAATGGCTTTTCTGGCACCCTCAGACAAAGAAGACCATCATCAGCGACCGTGCAGATTTTGACGAACAGTACTTCCCGGGTAACACCTTTAAAATCCTCGATACTATGCCATTACCGCAACCAGTCCCCTCCGTTTACACTCCTGCAGATGATGATGACACATCGGATCAGGGGGAAGAACAACATGTAGGAGATCCCTCTACGCACCTGGATGATCCTCCGTCTCCTACACCTCGTCCCCAGTCTCCATTTGCCAGCTCATCACCACTCAGCTCTCCTCCCTCAACCCCTCAATCGCAGCGTACCAAATGTTGCCTGTATCAGCGCAGAACTGAGGCAAAATGTCTCAAAGATGACATACCACTATTCCTACGCATCAACGAAAATCCCCGACAGCTAGGGTCGTATGATCTCCCAGAAGCTGACGCAGAGGGCACAGGAGAGCCCGAGGCTATAGAACGTGCTGAAGCTGCACCCAGTGCTGGGCTCAAGTACATCTACACTGTGGAGGAAACATTTACCCTCTCGGAGGCATTCGAGTTCGTGTACACAGCGTCAGCGCACAACACTGAACCAAAGTCCTATGCAGAGGCGATGCGACGTCCTGATGCAGACAGGTACCATCAAGCCGCTTGCGACGAGAATGCGCTCGTGGCTAACAGGACCTTCGAGATGGTCCAGCTTCCGCTGGGTCAGAAGGGCATTGGGAGCCTTTGGGTCTTCAAGGTCAAGCGGAATGCCGATGAATCTATAGAGCGCTACAAAGGCCGAGTCGTCGCTATGGGAAATCATCAGCGCCCAGGTCTGGATTTCGAAGATACTTTCGCACTGACCCCGAGATGGGCAGCACTCCGCACAATCCTGGGTATCAGCGCCCTGGAGGACCTCGAACTCGAGAGTGTGGACATCTTGTCAGCGTTCCTCAATGGAGAAATCGATGCTGAGGTGTACATACGACAGCCTGAAGGTTTCGTCCAGAGAGACAGCAGTTGGGTCTGGAAGCTCGTCGAGTCCATATACGGCCTAAAGCAGGTGTCACGCATCTGTCACAAGAAGCTTGATGATACCCTCTGTGGCCTGGGATTTGAGCAAGTGAAATGCGAACATAGTGTGTGGGTGTGGAAGAGAAACGACGACCGCATTATCGTGCCGGTATTTGTTGATGACATCACAATTGCATCCAAAAATATTGCTGCCATTCAGCAACTAAAGAACAACCTCAAAGCGGCATTCAAACTACGGGACTTGGGCCCTACCACCTTCCTCCTCTGAGTTGAAGTCGTTCGGGACCGCCCAAACCATATCCTATCCCTCTCGCAGCAGCAATATACTCTGGACATCCTTGAGTGCTTCAGAATGATTGACTGCACCCTCGTCTCAACACCCATGGACAGCAACATATGGCTATCAGCTTCTATGGCATGTACCACACCGCAGGACTTCATTTATATGAAGGACAAACCATACGCAAATGCCACTGGCGTACTATCTTATCTGGCGAATGTTATGTGCCCAGACATTGCTTATGCGGTGGGAGTTTTATGCTGTTTTAATTCCAATGCAGGACCACAGCACTGGAAGGCAGTGAAACACCTCTTACACTACCTAAAGGGGACAATCGACATGAAGCTGACCTTTGCTCCACCAAAATCCCCAACAGATGAACTTTCTACCACTTATTCGGATGCGGACCACGGTGGTAATCCTGATAATTGTCGCTCGACTTCGGGAATGGTCGTCAAGATCGGTACTGGGGCTGTTAGCTGGCACAGCCGCTTACAGACTATTTTTACCCTGTCCACAACCAAGGCGGAATATGTCGCGGCATGTACAGCAGAAATGGAGATCATGTACCTTCGCAATCTTTTCACCGAATTCGGTTATGCTGTGCACGCTGCATCTGCCCTCCATGTCGACAACCAATCGGCCATCTCCATCGCGAAGAATCCAGAGCATCACGGGTGGATGAAGCACTTGGACGCTTCTACTGGCTCCAGGAAGCCGTGGAACACGGAATCATCAAAGTTATGCATCTTCCCGGAGTGGAGATTCCTGCCGATCTTCTCACCAAGCCTCTCAGTCGTCTCAAAATTGAAGACTTCCGGTCTATAATTGGTGTATCATAATGTGTATGTTCTATCTCGTTAGGTGGGAGTGTTAGAAATATTGTATTAACTCAGTAGCATACACGTGATCGTGCGGTACTAGACAGGCCCTGCGGTCGAATGCGGTAGTCTTATCGACTTACGCTCGACCGCAGATCACATTCTGCGTCTCACAGTGCCTGCCGCACTGAACAACACACCAAACAGTGTGGCGATGGATTTCAGGAGGAGGATCAGATTTCAGGTTGCCAACAAGTATAGGACCCGTGCCTTCGGCGCGGTGCCTTTCACAATTACACAGAGGTTACATATCATAGATTAATAAAAGGCGAACCACGCGGCCTCGCGTCAGATTTCAGGTTGCCAACAAGTATAGGACCCATGCCTTCGGCGCGGTGCCTTTCACAATTACACAGAGGTTACATATCATAGATTAATAAAAGGCGAACCACGCGGCCTCGCTAACGCTCGGCCGGCGGTTCGCCCGGGCGTGGGAAAATGCACATGATTTATATCAGGTGATTTATCAAAAAAGCTGTGTCCGTAGTGTTTTCTTATATAGGATTCACAAGCCTCCAACTTTCATTTATTCCATGCAGCCAAGGTCCGTCCTGAGGATTGGTGAGGCATTATTCCCGTGAGCAACTATGGCTTCCCATATGTACTAATGTAGAGAAAATGAAATTTTCGTTTTTTCTTCCTGTACTTTCATTTTTCCTGACTTTGTTGGTACAGTTGTCCTAGTCAGTTTCCTGAGCGGTGATGTATATGTTGCACACAAGTGCAAACAAACGCATCGTGTCAGCAGCACGACAGCAAGAACGCACCACATGCAAGTGATTCAAGGTAGACGGTCATGGAAGCTAGAATTCATTGATATTCATCAGGCGATGGAGACAAAATAAAGCAAAAAAGTTGTAACATCCGCTACTTGTTTGGCACGCGTTTTGTGTCCATCGGCGAACCTGAGTAATGAGAATCGACCGCCAACAGCTTGGAAAACCCTCAACAAATCTGTTTGTAAGTAAAATAAACACTCAGCATTCTGCTTGCCTACTGTAAGATATTCGGCTTCAATGGTATAATTGCCTGTGTAATTACAACCGTGTGCAAAGTTCAAACACATTGCGAGGCTGATTTCTTCTCGGTTCATTGATAGCCAGGTGTCCCGAACCACCCGGAAGGTGAACGTTTCATGGTACGTTCTCATCATGCCGCCTTTATTCTACGATCATATACTGATTTACTTCCCCTCTCCCAGATCATGTAACATTCACCTCTCAAAAGCGATGTATCAGACAGTCGAGTGGTAATTATGGGTATTTTATGTGTACTTCTAATTCCATGCTGCTTACTGAGGTCCAGAATATACAATTCTTGTCCTATCTTCCGTCTTTATAATTATGTTTGAGCATCTTTGAGCTGGCTTTGACAAGGTCCTGTGTAAGGCATGTTGCATCTTGAAAGTCTCTCCCAAGATCAAATGTAAAGACACGTTGAAACACTGACTATAGAACCACTGGTGAAATTAAGTGTGCACAATGAACACTTACGTGAACAACCAACAACACCAACAACAACCAACAAATCCAACTATCAAACATGCGAGTTTTGGGGTTCCTGCCAGGTATTAGGTAGTGGCAATTTGGGTTTTATGGACAAGTGCAGTAGCTTATGGCTAAAGGTGACTTTGAGACAATTGAAACCATTCTAGGTCCTTGTACACGACCTTAGAAGGTAAGGAAAGTTGGGTTTTTAATGTGCAAGACTTGGAACTAAGTCCAAGGGGTGATCCATAGATTGAGAGGTTTATTTCCAACAATATATTTCCGACAGCCAATATATCAGCTAGAGTTTGGTAGTTTAACTACTACACAAAGCCGAGCGCCTTCAAATGTTTATGTGATTTTTAACGAAGCAAGTCCTGTCCTGTCCTGTCCTGTCCTGTCCTGTCTGGTCTGGTCTGGTCCTGTCTTATATCACTCCACAAATATCCAACACTTTATATATTGCAACAGAAACAACAAAAGGAAACTTTATAAGCTTTCTGAAGGTGTTCTGAATAGATGCTAGACGTCCCCTGTGTGCTCAAGCTCACGCTCGTGCTCACTGAAGAGGAAGGGTAGGATCTACTAGTGTTCCCTCTGTTTTCTGCGGGTCTTTATACAAACTGGTGTTCTAAATAAGGAAATGATTCTGAAACCGACTTTTAGTACAAACGGATAAACAGAACACGGATATATCGGGGTGATGAGCAGTATTAGCTCAAGAAATAACCCTGTTGGTAATTAGTTCCAATTAAATGGTATATTTTGGTAGATAATCTGGGATATTGGAAGGGGAATTGCGCCATAGCACGTAGGTGCCATGGGCGATCAATCCATGTGCCAGCTCCACTGAGCCCTGGTCCATTCACCCTTGAGTCGCCCAATTAGCCAACCCTTCAGCCCTGGTCAAAGCGAGTCCTGGCATCACGGGGCAAGGGCTCGGTACTATCTCCGACATCGGATCTCTGTTCCGTGCTCAGATCGGTGATCTCCGTGATCGACATCATCGGATCTTCGGAATTGTTCAGACTATTGAGCCGCGTGTGGTTCTATTATCTAGAACCATTCCGCAACCTTATTAGATCCCTCGTACATACCCCTGGTAAGTCCCATAGTCTGAATGGAGTGTATTGGTATGTCCTTGATAGGATACATGCGGGTCGTTCCCAATCCCTTGGTTAAGGATGGTAAGAATACCTTTAGCTAATAGAATAGTACTTGACCTTGGCAAATCTGACCAATTGTGGTGGCCGTCATCCCCAAGTAAGCAATAGAGCTACTTGCACATGTGTTCATCCTTAGCTAGCAACTCGGACCTCATCCTAGCTCATAGTGAGTGATACAGCCTTTATCTATACAAAGCTCCTGCTTAGAACAGCAAAATCGCAAGATTTCACCGCTGGTCACAGGGCTGGCTTATCAGCGTGTCTTTGAAAAAAATACTATTGCAGACCGGGTAGTTGACCACACTAGGTAGTTGACCACTTGGACAGTGGCTGGATATACATGGAAAATGGCAGTGAATTGACCTTGGGGGAGGAAATAGGATGTCTGATGAAGGTTTGGACCAAATTTGGAGGCGAAGTGACGGGTTGATCGGCAGCGGTGCCGCGTTTGATCACGATGCGATGCGTGAGAACGTCATTTTCTTGGCCATCGACGGCATCGACGTTCCGTTCTCGACCAATCCTTGGTCAATCCACGACCTTTAGAGGTCGTTCTGGAGCTCTGGGTCGGGGCTTTCAACCGGAATATAATTTACCCCCCAAAATTGGCATCAGCACTTGTAGAACCCCATAGAATAATTAAATCCAATATCAAGCGGCATAAGTTGAC
>JARKIE010000577.1:0-42458 GCA_029378255.1 Mycena rosella
CATTCAACTCAGCGTAGGATCGCGCTTGGCGGTGATGGACACGCTGTTTCTTCTCGGCCGACTTGGGCCTGCAACTCCGGTCGCCTCCGAGTTCCGATCTTGCTCGGCGCGACGCTTGTTGGGACGGGGATTTAACACCTTGACGATCGAGCACTTGAGTTTGCTCCTCTGACACCCGTTGCAGGCGTGGTTGGAGCCTGGCTCGACGACACATGGGATGCATTTTTCCTGGCACCGTTCGCACACTAAAACACCTCCGGTTAGCAAATTCCACCTCCGATCACTGCGGTGCACCTTCACCCTCCGAAAATTCCTTGTCACTATTGTCCTTGTCGTTCGGAGAGCCGACGCTTCCAGTCCGGCTCGCGGATTCGCCCCGCTGCGCGTCGAGCACGTTCAGCTCATCGTCCGCCTTCCTCCGATTGAGCTTCGCAGCGGCGGCAAGCCTTGCCGCCGCCTCCGCCAGCTCCGCCTCCGCCACCAATTTCCGCTTCTCCGCCTCCTCCATCATCTCCCTAAGCTCCAAGAGCTCTGCCTCCCTCCATGCTGCCTGTCGCTCCTTCCGACGTTGTTGTTTGGCTGCCTCGACCTCCGCCGACGTGGCGCGACCCTTGCCCTTGCAGTTGCCGTCGTTGTTGGGGCCATTGCCCTTGCGATAATCTCCAGCAAACGGTGGCATGTCGGAGTGCGGAGTGCAGAGGGTGGAGAGCAGAGGTGGGAGAGCAGAGGTGGGAGAGCGGAAGCAAGAGTTGTTGATTGTTGCTGCAGCAAAGTCAACAGCACGTGATTTTTTGATCTGACTCACTCGGAACCGTGGACACGCGTCATCACACGTCATCGGACTTCGGCACATCCGCCGACCCTTATTTGTTGCACATTGACAGGGCTCCCTTGTGTTCCTTGAGGGCAAGGAACGCAAGAGGGGGATACTGTTATATTTGTGCACACGGACTTCAGTCCGTCTCCAACTTCCGGCCTCTGACCTCTGACCTCCAAATGTTCAGAGGTCGGAGACGGAAGATCATCGGGTTTTTACGCAATGAAGGTTTACTGAGCGTTTCCCGTTTATCCGTTTTTCGAGTCTTCCTCCGGTGTCCCTTCGGACTCCGTCATCCTCCGTCTTATCCATCGGCCTAGGATAGTACGCACACCCTGACCTTCCTGTGGTGTTTGCGCTCACCTCCGATATCTCCAACCTCCGGTCTCCGGTCTCCGACCTCCGACCTCTGACCTCCGATCTTCCAACCGGAGACCTTCAGCGATAGCCCTCTTCATTGGCACGGGATATAACAGTCAAACACGACGATTATTTGACCAAGGATGGAACCGTATACGTGCCGGAGGATCAATCCCTGCACCACAAAATTCTGAGAGCTCACCACGACGACTACTTATCGGGACATCCCGGACAGTATCGAACGGCCGAACTCATATCCCGCAACTATTATTGGCCAACACTTCTCCAAGGCGCCAAGAATACCTGCATGCCCTACTTGTCAACGCACAAAGACTTTTCCTGCAAAACCTAGAGGACCTTTACATCCAAACACGGTGCCAGAAAGAATCTGGCAAAATATCTCCATTGATCTCATCACCAAACTTCCCCCCTCCAATGGTTTTCATTCTATCGTCGTGGTGGTCGACTGACTAGGCAAAGGCATTTGCGTGTTGCCTTGCACAGAGCACATTAGCGGCAAAGGCATTGCTCGGATTTATTGCGATCACGTGTGGAAGGACTACGGAATACCCAAAGTGGTTATCAGTGACCGCGGAACACAATTTGTAGGGAACTTCATGCGAGACCTATTCAAACTCCTTGGGATTAAATCCAACGCGTCCACGGCCTATCATCCACAGACCGACAGACAAACCGAGCGGGTTAATCAAGAAGTGGAGCAATACCTGCGCGTGTTTACCAACTTCCTCCAAGATGACTGGTCCGAGTGGTTATCCCTGGCAGAGTTCAGTTACAACGACAAAGTTCACTCCACCACCGGATTCAGTCCATTCTACACCATGCTCGGGTTTCACCCTCGTAAAGGCACTGAACCAAGAATGAAAGTCCCTACGGAGGCCGCTATGGACTTCGCCTCGCGAATGTCCAAAGTACGGACAGAGGTGGCTGCGTCCATGCGACACGTGCAGGCTGTTATGAAGCGGTACTACGATCGAGGACGACAGGCAGATCCTGACTACGCTGTGGGGGATAAGGTTTATCTTATGGGAAAAAACCTTACAACCCATTGACCTACCAAGAAACTGGAGGACAAACACTATGGCCTGTTCGCAGTAGTCCGAAAAGTTGGTGCGATCTCCTACGAACTAGCCCTGCCCGAGAGCTGGAAGGTCCATCCAGTTTTCAACACGGTGTTTCTGCGGAAGTGGGTGCCGCCGGAGGCTGAGCATCAGCAGGATGACCTGCTGCCACCTCCGGATGTGCGAGACGGACAATTGGTCTATGAAGTAGAAGAGGTCTTGCGGGTGAAACCCGCGGGCAAGAGGCGGAAGGACAGACTTCTCGACTACATCAAGTGGAAAGGATATCCGAAAGCGGAATGGAGCTGGGAGCCGCGCCATATGCTGGAAGGCGCCGAAGAAGCGATTGAAGACTTTTATACCCGATACCCAGATCGACCAAGGGAACAACTCAACAAGAAGGGGGACTGGCAAATTCCGAAAGGACCACGGTCATCCCAAAATCCCGACATCCCGGGGACTACGCATCGGGACGATGCGTCTGAACAGGGGGGGCTAATGTCATGACCCGGAATTTTTTTCCGATATCCCGGGGTTCAACTCCGTTATTCCGGACTCAACCCCTCCACATCCCGATCGTAGGAACAACGATCAGTATTAATATTGCGCATTAACCCTATGTGTCCTGTTGCCACAGACACCAAACCCCCTAATCCCCTATAAATCCCTTGGCGTTTGTATATAAACCCTGTACTATTCTACTATTCTATACTATTCTGGTCTATACTCCAGCTGCTTGTTTGCTTGTCCCCTTCACTCTGCTTTTCCCTCGTCCAGTCGCCTCAGTTGCGTTTCGAGAACCCGACGAGCCGCTGTGCTGACAATAGCCTGCAGCCGATAGTTTGTCCCGCCAAAAGTATGGGAGAGTGCGGTGGCCACGAAACTGGGTGGCTGCATAAGCAGCCCATTTGCCGTCTAGGCCTTTGCGGTACGCATCCATGAAGCGAAGGGAACAAGTCGCGTATCTGGAGCACATGCACATCAGTAGACTCCAAAAAATGGCATCCAACTTACTTCCGCATTGTAGCAATATCAATAGAATTGAGCGAATCAATGACGTTCACCTCCAAGTCTGCCTCCTTCTAAGATACGGGTTTCATCCAATAGACACATTTTGCAGCACCTCAACACTGCTCGATGAAATTCAGCTCACAATGAAACTTGGGAAGAAAGATGACTTTGAATCCGCGGACTTCGCAAACAGTCTCGAGTATTGACTTTTCCTTGGCAAAATCAGGCTGGCAGAAAAGGGTGCGGCGACAACAACAGTTCGTCGCTCCGGCAGTGCACTTGAATTTCGGGCATTGGGCACGCAATTTAGCCTCCTTCTCGAAGCCACGCTCCTCCAAGATCACTGCCATTCCCTTGAAAATTCCACCATGAGGATGCCAAGCGGGGAAATAAAAGTCGTGCCGTTCTCCATTTGGCTTCACTCCATCGCGCATTGGAACCTTCGTCTTGGCAAGCTGTCCGGATTGTGTGTAAACTTGTTTCCCATTCACGTCGAGCTTGTTCACTGTCAAGAGCCAATTAGGTTTTCCCTCCTTGGGTGTGAATTTCGGCATGTTGCGTGTGGAGAGCGCATCGTCAGCGCGTTTGGTGTGGGTTGTTGCGTTGTCAAACACAAAGACATGCTTCTCATCTGGGTAGTGGCGCTGAAGGATGTCCATCGCGTGTCTGTGCACAAGCCTCACGTCAGATTTATGACAAGACTGAAGTAAAAGAATGCACCTCGTCTGTTTCAATATGTCCTCATTGGTAAAATAGCCCTCCCGATTCATGCCCGCTTTGAATAACATGCGCGTCACATCGCTTTTGTCCTTCGAGCGGAGCCAGCCGTAGTCGGCGGAGATGAAGTCCGAAACCATCAGTGATGCACCCTCGCCCTTGGCTCACGGTACCGCTTTTTCGGATGAATGGACCCATCGCATAGTTCGCCTATCGTTTGCGTAAAATGTCAACTCGTCGTGAAACCATACTATAATAACTTGATTTTTGGGCAATGTGCGAATAAGATCCAGGTTGTCGAGGGTCCATTTGCGTGTTTGGTACTCGAGACGGGTGAATGCTGGGAGGAATTCTGTTTGGCAATAATAAACGATGTCGTCCCTCTCGTGGCCATCAACAAACTGTCCAGAAGGGTTCTTCGTCCATCTGTATCCCATCCGTTTCATCCAACGCTGTGCCGTCGCCAGGGAGATTCCTTTCTTGCACTTGATCTTTTGCTTCAAATCTGGCTGCGAGTCGATAAAGTGCACAATGTCCATCGCCTTCACATATTTTCCGATGCTCTGGAGATGGAGGGCAATCTCTGCGGCGACGTCCTCGTCCTCCAACAGCATGCAATTCCACGTGCCATACTTGTTGGTCGGAAGCTGTGCTCGATCTCCGATGAACGCGCGGGCCCATTCTCGCAATCTCCGTGCCAGCCATGGGCCTTTCTGTGCTGCATGTGCCGCTTCCAGCAATGCTGCCATCCAACGAGCCGCCTTCGCATCGCGATTCCCTATGGGTCGATCATCGCTCGAGTAGATGTGGAGGAAGGACTTCAGCCACTCGTAGCGAGTACGCGTGAGGAGGTTGAGTTTCGGGTTCTTGTAGCCAGCGCAACTGTCGCGTGGAGGGCGCAGAATGCGTGCCAATGCCTTCAGCACTTTGCAGGCCTCCTCAATTGTGGGCGGGGTTCTCTGGATCTCGGGCTGGGGCTCTGGGCTTGCTTCTCCCTCGCTTTCAGCATCAGATAGATCATTGTCGTCAGACTCCGGTGTGTCTTCCTCGCCGGAATCTCCATCGTAATCGGAATCTCCCGAAAAGTGAAATGACCATGGATTTTTGGCTGGAAGTGAGGCTGAAGTGGAGGAGGAATACGGGGTTGAAGCAGCTGAATCCAGTAGGGGCATCTCGACATCTTCAGCCTGAGGAGGAGGACTTCTCGGCGGCACAAAGTTTGCGTCTACTGCATCCGAATAGGCTCGAGTCTTCCAGAAGGTCTTCGGATCCTCAGTCATTGGTTTCTTCCTGGGTCTCGGGTCGTCTTCGTCATCCGTAAAGTCGGCAGGCTCAAGGTCAGGCAGGTCATCGTCGTTGTCCTCGAAGATCGGTGATACAGGTCGGAATGGAGGATCCTCTTTGTCCGGAACTTCTTCAATCATTGTTCTACGGGTACTGGGAGAGGGAGACGGAGGAGCTTGGTATGTGCCGAGGACGGGGAGAGAGGAACCAGACGGCAGAGCAACAGATCCAGCTGGCATAATTAAGACAGATATCTGTGCCTGGATGACAGCATCAATGTGCAGTGCCACCTTCTGAGAAGCATGTCAACTCACATTTTCCTTCCCGTTATGCTTCTTCGAAGGTCCACTGTGTGAGCCAGCAACGAGATTGCAATTGCGTTTAGACTGTTTGAGTTTTGGCATGATGTGGAAAGAGGGAGATATTGGGGATGTCAATACCTTGACTCATCGTCTAGAGCTGCACCAAAAGAACCACTGTTCCTCAGAACTCACAAAATGTCATATCTTACACTCAAAGTGCTCTTTCAGGTCCATAGGCATTATACTTTGCTCAAAATGTGTGAGGACTGTGCATATTTGGACGTAAAATCACATCTAGTCCACGACATATCTGCCCCAAAATTTGGGGGCACTATCCTAGCGCAAATTAAAAGGATCGGACAGGGCAGAATATTTTATTTCATTCTTGTTCAAGAGAAAGTGAATTTTTACCTTGCGATCAGTCAATGTCACATGCTTACTCACTGTGATTACAGCATTGGATGGATATGGACGAGGCTTATTTTATTCTTGGTCTCTAGGTACACTGGTTGCTGCTGGTTTCCATCTCAATGCACTTGTCACTTATCCTCATCGCCGCCATCCGGCGTCTCGTCTCGGGATAGTCTTCGTTGTCGCTACTAAGTTCGTGAAAATCAAAGCGCTTTTTGACTAGAGATGGGAATTGGGTTGGCCTCGATCCTACAGACATAGCATTGGCTTCATTTGTACGACGTGCTTTGAACGCCGCCTGAATACAGTCAGTCTTGAGATGCGCTGTCAGGATTTGTGCTTACCTTTGCGAACGAATCGTCTAAGAAAGTCAAAGTCCTGAGTACAAGCTTGCAAATTTGCTTGTCATCTTTGTTTCTAGATGCTTGACAAAAGGCGACTAAGGCAAAACCCATCTCGACAATGTCCCCCACCCTGAAACCAGCCGGGTCCTTTTTGACGTATCTGAATGTTGTCAGCTGCATTCGGACAAAAGACAATAATATGCACTCACTGATCTTTCTTGATGCAAAGATACGCAACATCATTATCGATGCAGTAGGCCACTGTGTTGCCCAGGTGGTGGCTCAGCGTACCCGAGGGATCCACATATTTCCCAAACAAAATCTTAGTTTCCGGGGCAATGTCCACGCCGAGCGCGAAATACCGGCAACTACCGCCAATAGTTGGTCCGAACTCGGCGGTGTCAGGGACTGGGACCCAATGTTCCACGATGTCCGAGGGGAATTTGGAGGCAAGAGAGTAGGCCAAGTCCTTGATGTTCTCCATCGCAGCCGCAAAATGTTTTGAATTGTAGCCAACTATCTCCAAGTAAGCTCTGGCGTACGGAACACGAGCGGAAGTGATGCTAGGTCAAGATCAATACTTTCTCCTGGCGCCTGAACGGGCATTGCACCTATTTTTCTTGACAGGGGGTAAATTGAGTGATTTCAAAACGCCAACCACAATGACTATCGCCTCCGGTCTGCTGGATTCAGATCTCGCAAGTACTTTCGTGATGCTAGAGTCCACCCTCTTGACCCGAAAGGCAGACAACTGTTCGCGCAAAATAAATTGTTAGTCGTTTAAATCTATGACAACAGGAGGCGTGAGCTGACGTCGAGGAGCGCAGCTTGGTGCATATAATCCTTGGTAGATGCGACGGCAGTCATGGACTCCGTCCAGGAATTGAGGGCCTCAGCTACGAGCCAGTCAGCGTATCGAATTGGAGTTGAACAATCCCTTACCTGCTTTAGCGTGGTCGAAGAAATTATCCATGTAGTTGATGGACGTCGGTGATTATGGTGTGCCAGTGACGCGAAAAGTACAGCCGGATTCGATGCAAACCATTGTTTGAAACCGAGTATTTGTACCTTTACCCTCCCAGCTATTCGGGAAATATTCCAGTGTCGCGTCTCGTCTTTGTTCCGGCCCGTGAATCAGTCCCTATCTGAGCACGATTAATTAATGGAGGATGAACAGAATAACCGCTCCTAAATGCTTGCACGGTAGTTGCAGGGACCGACAGGCTTATTCATTTGTGAAGATGAATTCATTTCACGTTTTCTGAAACAGGAGTTGATCTTCTATAGTCCCAGCATACATTATACCTCCAGCGCAATCTGGCTGGCCACAAAGAAATTTGTGACGGCGCTAGGCGAAAGGCATCATGGCAGCTCAATCAATATCTGGCTTTCGATTCATGTTGGAAGCTTTCTCGTTCGCCCCCTTCTAATTGCAGTGTTAACCCCTTTCTATCGTGAGGAGCCCCTCCCCTCATTTCTGTTGTGAGGAGTCAATCCTTTTGATCGGCCAAATCACTCACCCTTTCTTTTGCGATACTGCAGACAAGTACACCAAGGACTTTCCAAGATTTGTGTCCGTGTATTTCCGTATTTTCAATAGGTGCTTGTAGTTTAAACATGGATGCTTAGGGGAGCCGCAATTGGTCCCTATCCTTACTAATGTTGTAATTGCGCCCCTGACTCTGGATGGCAACACGTCATATTTCCTGACACCCCTCCCGTTTGGCGTCTAAATACGGGGTAGATTAGCATTCATACCATCATGTCTTCTCCTTCTCCTGATGCTGCAGTCTCTGACCATGATCCAGCTCCCCGCACTAGGATCAAGCGAACCGCGAGGATGACCACCAGTGGCAGGGCGCCCACAAAGTAAGGTTATCCGATTTATTGTTATAGTCTGACCTTCTTTTCAGGCGTCAAGTATTCATCGACGACGAAGCGGAGGAAGACAATGATGTGGAGGGAGACGACAACGATGCCGAGGAGGAAATACGAGACTTCATAGTCCCAGACGACGACGAGTGCGTCCTTTTTTTACGTAGCTACACCCAAAACCGCCTAACTTTGGTGCTTAGCACTGAGCTTGGAGCTTGATCTCGCTCTGCTTCGCCCGATGCCAAGCCAATGACCCAAGCGAAACTTCCCGCCTCCCAGTGAATTCCAATCCATGTTCATTTGTGCTTGAATCTTGATCTTTTTTGCAGGCCAGTCATGGCTACTAGGAGCCGATGGAAAGTGACTTCAGAACATTCGGAAGGCACCAGGTGCACATGCTCATGCGTTCTTGACTCACGCCCTCATTTTGTTCACAGCACTGTCACATCGGGGTCCCCCAAGACACTGAATACCAAATCGTACCAAGGGTGTGTCGGTAGCGCCTCCCTTTCGCTATGCATTTGACTGTCTCGCTCTGCAGGTCCAAGTCCGATTCCGTCGTTGGCAAGAAGTCGCCTTTCGCTAAATTTGGAACCGCGCCTACCGATACCCAGAGAAAACTAGAAATCATTCAATGCAAGAAACAGGTTAGCGTTCCAGCTTCTGAATACGAGTTAGTCAGCACAGCTATCAACCGTTGCCTTTTTATTAACTCATAATGTAGGGCTTTTCTTGAATATCGTTTGAGGATAGAGCGGCGGTGAGTATCTATTGCTTGATTTTACCTCTTATTCTCATCCCGTTCGCTTTCTCTATTGAAGTTCCCCTTCTCTCACCTCTCCCATCCAATTGAAGGGTAAATCGGGGATCTCCACCGAGCCAACATATGTGCCCTATCCATTCGACTAAATTTCTCTCGTTCTTACAAGGATCCAGCATTTCAGATACAGAGTGCGATGTTTCAAAACCGTGTGTTCAGTTCTCCCCGTGGGCCCCTGCCTGACTAATTCACAGTTCAAACACTAACAGCTCTTCCACCAAAACTAAAGCGAAAGCATGTAAGCCGGCTAAAGGGTGGGTTTACGTAGATGAAGAGGATGAAGTGTGAGTCCAACTTCTTTATCCTGCTGTGTTCACACTCATAACTCTGAACAGTGTCTCTGATGCTGCCGGTCAAACCATGATAAATGAGTCCAACGCAAAGCCAGTTATGATTGTCATTTGTCACATCCACTCTGACCACCCCTCATCCAGAGTGCGCGCAGCCTCAAAGAAGAAATCAGTCGTCACCGGTAAACGCAAACAGTGAGCTTTATGTACTCATAAATTGGCTCACCTGACCTCACGACTGTCAGAGTTACGGTTGTGTCCGATGGAGAAGGCGGGGAAGACACTCTGCCAAGAAAGAAGCCCACACCGGCGAGATCCGTGCTGAAGGGAAAACGATACAACGTTTCCATCACTATTGATCAAACATGGTTAACATTGTTTTAAAGCAAGAAGGCAGCATCTGGGGACAAAGGGGAATCCAATCTGACATTGAGCACCCCAAAAAATTCGACCATCCCTCCCAAAAGTTGGGGCAACATCATGAAGTCGCTGAAGAAAGTCAAGATTGAAGACGAAAAGATATTGGAAATGTCCAACGTCTTGAACATCAAGTGAGTCCTGACCTCATCCACCCTCGACAAATATCGGCTCACATTAATATAGGGTTTTGCCCAGTGAATGTGAAGTATCTGATAAATCGATCCAGGACGAAGCATTGCAGGACATATACGACACATTGCCATGCCTTCGGTGAGCAGTCGTTTCTTGTGCTTCGGCCCGAGCTTACCCTTTGTTCGCCATGTCAGAAAAGTCAATGTGACATCGTGGAGCTCTGCTCAAGGACCGGGCAACATCTTGCTCAGTTCTTGGGATCTATACAATTCTGTGTTGAACGTGGAGTGCGTGTTCTTGCTTCCAGATGCTCCATGGCCATCTTACCTACGTTGAACAGCTCTAGTTGGAGTTTTTTGAACTTTGTTGTCAAGCGCAACTACGTGAATTTATCTAGGGTCGATCCCAGAAAGCTCGAGGGACGTAGTCAGTTGTATTCACAGGACAGGACGAGGTAATAACCGCCCCACCTATTATCTCGGTGTGCTAAAGGCATTCAACACAGATATTTCCTCTCCATCAGTGGAACCTCTGCCGTCTGTGTGTCTTTAATGATGGCTGTCAAATCTTCTCTGTCCACTCCTTCCACTGTATCTGGGACCGACAAAGGTTTGAAGCTCAAATTTTTGACCGCCATCCCCCATTCCCAGGAGTTTGAGTGAATGATCAGTGTCTTGGGCATGGTCTTCCATCAGCGCAACTCGCACGCTCAAATAAACACGGATGCTATCAAGTTCGGGACCAAGATCGTGCCTTCCACTGCCTCTGGTTTCAATAAAGGTATGGTTATAGTTTTGTCCTCAATCACACTGATTCGCTGCCAGTCGAGGCTAAGTTGAAAAACGGGGTGCGAAGTTTGTCTACGCACGTCGGCAGAAGCCGTTCAGTTACCTCGGAAGATGTGCTTAGTGCTGATGACAAAGGTAAACATATATTCGGTCCTTTTGCTGGTCTGACAGCCCTTTCAGTCCCGATTTTCGACGGACGTACCATAGTGGTCGATTTTACTGCGGACATTGATAATATTGCCAAAATATTGCCCCGCTATGAAAGTGTGGACGACGAAATTCCCAATGGAGCTTGCGTTGGGGTCGCATACACTGTGTCCAAGTTCACCACGAGGGATGGAAAAGAATCTGTTGGATTCAATATCAAGTGGGTGGTGGTTTTCGGTGAGCCAGGAGATGACGAGTGAAGAGCGCGTGCCAGGTGTTTGGTCATTAGATCCTACGCCATATACCCAATAACTCTATTTGCCTATAATCAATTTGCTTCTATGCTCATTGCCAGCTTACTCCGGACAATTTCTCCTTCTTCAAATACGAGAGCTACATTGCTTGTCTCGTCATATCTGCTATGACTTTTAAACCAAAAACGCACCAATATCACCCTTGTTGTTGCCTACTATCAACGGCTTTGCCCCGACATCAGCATTCCACGGTGTATGTGAGATCCTTTGTGTCACCTTTATAAACCCAGAGTGTCGTGCTGATTTGTTGGTGTAGAAGGTGAGGAAGCGGTTAACGGTACTGCCATAATTAGCTAGGGTGGGATCGGCCCAGCCCTGCTGGAAGGTGTGGTCCACAGAGTCCATGATCTTCTGGGATAGGTGTAATTTTTTGGGATTATTTGAGATGGTAGAGATTTGGTGCGGCCAATAAATCAAAAAAACACCTATAGCAAAATGGTTCAAGTCCCAGTTGAACGAGCTCCCGCTGACCTAGTTTTGGCGCGGATATGTGACCCATTCGCCTTTGAGCTATTCTAATTACAAGGTGGGCACTGCATTTATTCGAGCAAGAGGCTGATTTGGGGCGGGAGATGAACCACGTGTGAATCACAAGCCCCACATAATCCTCAATCCAAAAACCAAGAATGATGTGTCAGACAGTAATTCTTGAGTTCCAGAGGCAGGGAGTGTGGAGAAGTGGATATTCGTGTGCATAGAGAAAACAGTACTTGGACACCCATGATCCAAGCCCGAGTCAAACGGGGAGTCCCTGCTGGGATATTTTCTAATCAAATATCGAGTGTATGTGCGGCTGGTCCCGTTGCAAGGAACTAATGGTTCCTGAATCTATGGAGAGCTCAGGTATCGCAGGCCACTACACGCGCCCCTTTTGAACCGTAATAGTTTCAAGGGGAGTGCAGGGAATGTCAGGGTAAGGAGTTGACGCAGACAAGTCGTCACCCGAGGTGTGAATCGGGCGGGATCCAGAATCCAGGCTACAACGGCAGAATGACAGAGCGAGAAATTAGCCTGATACTTACTTGGGTAACGGTGGTTCTACGAGAAACAACGGTGGGTATTTGGTCCGGCCAGTAAAAGGAATACAGTCGCTGAACGGTTCAAGCCTTCAAGTAGGCACAGTCAGTCCGACTTTGAACCGTGCTAATAGCACGCTGGGCACTTGCTTTATTGGAGCAAGAGATTCATTCACCGTGAAGATGGAAGCACAGGATGGAAACACAAGAGTGGTGTGTCGGATAATGGGTTACGAGGCAGGTTTTAGTCAAAGTGGAAAACTGCTTAATATTTGTAGCATGGGCTCATCACGGAGAGAACCAGCACAACTTACGTGCCGCAGCATCCATAAGAATAGTAAGCAGAACGAGAGCACTGTGTTCGATTGGACTTGGGTTTCTGGAGGCTGGTGGATTGCGACTGCTGAATTTACGGGATAGGTGGAGGCACGGAGGAAAAGATAAATTCGACTCAATCATGATGGTTACAGCTCGAGTTAACTGCGGATCTCCTGCTGATAGCGATTCTCTAGTCCTCATATTACAACAACAGCCGTTTCGCGTTTGGACCATCCTAGGAGCAGTATTTATATGAACATGAGGTGTACTTTCCCGGCCGCGTCCGAAGAGCCGCATAATCCGGAATCTGGAATGCTGAATCCAGGGCGGATAGTGATGATGTTCGGCAGGCAAGTGGGTGTAATTTCGTACAGGGAAAGGCGAGGAAAAAGTTTTGAAAGACGTTGGGATGTTTAGCTCGGGTTGAACAGGACTCCTGCTGATACAATGTATTGATGTATTATCACATATCGCAGGCACAGCCAGTCCGCATTTGAACCGATCTACGCAGTTACCAGTTGTTGAATTTACAAGGGAGATTCGGGGTGGTTGACACGGAGAAAGGAGATTCAAGAGTCCGCCTTTGAGAGTCCAGGCTGAATCCAGAATGATGCAAGGTTAGGAGCGATGTGACAGATATTATCTTGCGATTTAAAGCAGGGACTCTGATATATGTAGGTTGTGGCTTCGGCTCCAAGAGAAAAATGAACAGTCGCTGAAAAGCATGGTTCAAGCCTAAGTCGAACGAGCGGGTCCTGCTGGTAAGACATGTCCGGTCCTTTTTCATGTGTTGCAGGCGCAGCCAGTTTGCGGTTGAACCATTCTGAGGTGTGGGGAGTCCTAGGTTATGTGCGAGGATGGGACGCACGGGTCGGTAAAGTGCAAAAACAACATGGACTCAGACCTAGTCCACCGTGATTGATATTTAGGACATTGCTCCAGAATGGCGGGGATTGCGGGTGAGTAGGAGACACGAGAACCGTATCTGGGTGCTGGACTCGTAGGTACCGGCTGCTGGCTGATTTGTGGCGGAGAGAAAATGAAATCTGGACAATCCACCACATGTATGGATTAAAACTGTACAATGTAGGATCCAAAGGAAAGAACTTAAGCACAATTTGTGTATGATAGATAAAGCCCTAGGCCGGCAGGGTGCGATCGTTGAATTCAAGGGAGAGAGTGCGGGACACTCATGCTCCGCAGAGGGAAAAAAAAAGAATGGCTGTTTGAGTAAGGGTGGTGCGCCCGAGATCGCGCAGAAATCGGGATGCAGAGTCGTTAATCAGGAGCGGTGAGTCACATGTAGGATGATGAATCCAGACTGAGACTTGCCCAGGCAGGGTGGGTTGTGTGCTGAATTCACCACAGAAGGAGCAGAGGGAAAAACATAATTTCGATTCCATCATCATGGGTCCAGCCCGAGTCCAACAGGCGGTTTCTACGGTAGGCCTTCACGAACTGTATATGGAGCGCAGGCATGGTCCGTTCTGTGTTTGCACCATATTAATAGGAGTGTGGGGCAAGGGTTATGAGAGAGGCGATAGGGAATCCGAGAGACTTGAAGATTTCTTGAAAGCACACGTGCAGACGCGACAGATCATATTCACGTGACGATCAACAACACGGACCAAATAAACACATACAGCAACTGGTCTCTTCTCGTCGCTCACACCCCCGCACCTTTGTTTCAGCCGGCGAGCCTCAGACCCAACCAACACCAATAGACTGCACCACTAGCCTACAGCCCGTATGGACCCAATCGTCCCCCAAAAAATCAGTATGACCCAGTGCCACTTAGCGCGCGTCCAACGCGTGCCCGAAAAAGCCCCACGCGCTACCCAGTTGAGGTCGCACCTCCCAAAAGCTTTTCCAACCCGACCACGGCCAGCTCCGACCCGAACACCGCCCCCCACGACATGTTCCCCTCAAACCTCTCCATCTCCGCGTACTGCTCTTCAGGGCGTGCAGTGCGGAGCAGAGATGGTTCAGGAAGTGACATCAGCGTGCCCGCAGCCTTGCATAGACTCCCTTTGACCCCATCTACCTCTGTGCGCTGCTCTTCAGGGCGTGCTGTGTGGGGTGGGGATGGTCCAGGGGATGACGCGCCGGTGGCGCAGGGCCCATTGGTGGGTAGTTTTTCAGGGCCAGAGGGTGCGGAGGAATCCCATGGGCTCACGGATGTGTTTCCGGGGCTTGAGGCGGTATTGCAGGATTTCAAACGACCGATTTCGCGCAAAGAGTATATCAGGAAGTTCCCAGATGTGCGTAATTGTCTTTATAGTCGAATTCTGCCACTCACATCCTCTGTAGACGGACATGGTCTACAGTGACTTCTCTACACGCGATCTCCTCAGCTCTTACTTCCACGAACATGACCCCAAAACTGACAACAATCCCGTGGCAGAGTTTATTTCCATGCATCCCTTCTTCTCCCTCCGCCGTTCCCCCCGTCTGGCTGTGATCACAAAAGCTGTGATGGAGGAAGCAGTACCTCCTGCTGCTTGCCTACTCACAAAGCGCAAAGCAGCTGTTCCCGGCATCAATGTGTCAGCCAAACGTCGTGCTACTCCTGGCCCTGCGTACGTGAGCGAACGTGGCAACCTACTCGTCCCAGATGCGCAGTGGAGGTGCGTTGCATTCCGCAGTGGATCTCTATCAAGTGCTGATTTCTGGCCCATGGTGTTGCTTCTCAAGCTGGAGGCATAGCGGCCCGTGAACCCTCCTCCTCATCCATCGCTCTTCCCCTCCCCACTTCCCCTTCCGACCATGCTACTACATCAGTAAAACTGCAAAAACATCTTTGACGTCTTTGGCGTCTTTGACAAGATGTCAAAGATGTCAAAGATGTATTTTTTGCCAAGACGTCACGTCTTGGCAACGCAGATTCAAATTTCTTTGAAAGATGCGTGATCTTGCCAAAGACTCTAGAGATGGCAGTGTCTTTCAAAAGTATCCTAGGTTCTTGCTTGAAGTCGACTCAAAGACGAGACTCAAGATCACGGTAGTGGCAGAAAACAGGCAATAATATATTGATTAAAAATACAAATATATTGATTAAAAATACGAGATATATCTATTTGGGCCTCGCGGTGGCAGTCAGATATGAACATCAAGCTGAAAGGATATCGGCGCTTCAGCTCGTGGCACGTTGTTTGAATCAAAATGGGCGCATCATGGACATCAGCCGCGAGAATGAAGTTGTTGTCCTCGTCGGATTCCAACTCCACGTACGCACTCCAGGACGAAATGAGAATGATGGTCACTGCGTACCACTTGGATGCACAGGATCATTGCATCGATGGGAGGGATAGGCACATCCTCTGATTCCTCTGGGTCAAAATGGTACTTAACGGGGATATTACCGACGGTGGTAAGGTGGGCAGCGAGGGTGTAGACGATGAGGTCGCCCTCAAAAAGGCCCTTGGAAGCAGACTGGCAGTCGGTTACTATGCACGGTAAACGGTAATGCATTGCGCACCTCCTTTCGGACACCCTTGCGCCATTTTCTCCAGTGGAACGGGGATGTGTGGTCTACATACAACTTGTAATGCCCACTTGACGAAGGTGCCCTTGACGGCCGGAATGCCGAAGGCCCCACGCCAGTCGGGACTGGATCTGACAGCAATGTCAGCGGTGATCGATGTCAAGATGTGCACGTACCAGGCCCTGGCGCTCTCATCGTGCGGCGGAGCGTCGGCTGCGTTGTAGACCACTTTATCGTTGGACGGCGGCTCCCGGGGATCGGCCTAGAAACCCACGCGCTGGTGTGGGCAACTGATGCGATACAACATACCTAGCACATGTGGACCGCTAATCGTACGTGACGTGGTCCGGTGCTCTGAGAGCGATGCACCAGGGAAAGCCTGTGTACCATGAGCATCGGGCAAAGCCCACAGGAGCAGCTGCGCACCTTGAAGGACGGGACAGCACTCAGCGCCGTTTGTGGGCGTGGTGCCGCGTTTGCGTTAGAGCTGCCACATTCGGGATGAGATGCGCGGCTTCTCCCGCGCTGATTGGTGACAAGGTAGGCGGCAGCGGGAGCGGCGGGGACTTGAGGCGAGCAGACGCCGGGGATACTGCGGAGGTAAGCAACGTGGAAACGACAAATTTTCTCACTGTGATGGGACGAGAGTCATTAAGAAAATGGGAAGCGAGGCGTACCCAGGCCATACACACTAGCCTCCAAATCCTGGTTCCGGAGGTCTGGTTCCAGGATGGTCTGGGGTTTATGCACCGGTGGATCGATGTTCCGTCAAGCAGTGAGAGATTGCAAGTCAAATGGCAGGAGGACGTCAGGAGAACATGGGGGGAAAGGAAGAGAGATGCTTGTTCAAGTTGTTGTTTGTTGTTGCATCTATCTATCAACCAACACCACGTGCGTGGTTACCACAACATTGATCAATGATCGGAATCCACGGCACCTGTTGATGCACGACATCGTAGTTTAGGGCTGGGCCCAATTCACCTTGCGCAAACATTTCGCTCTCGCAGTGTCTGTTGATTCCACTAGCCCTTGACTTTATGTTGACCTTCCAAACGGGGGCCAGATTAATGCACACTCGACAAGAAGGAAAGTGATTGATGCCTGATCAGGCGATCAGTGATATCAAATCACCTCCCTGGTAAGCGCCGAAGCGTCTCCCCACCTGAAATTAATTCAGAAGATGGGGCTGGAGTGTGTAATGGACTGTATCAAAGATTTTGACCCGGGGGAAAGCTAGAGAGGTTTAAAAAAATTAATACCCAAGGATGTCTCACTATCCAAGGAACCCTACTACTGTATTTTTTCATTCAATTCGACCGTCATGCGTCACTCCCCCCTTGGTCGATGGCAAACATTGGGATTTTGTCACGCATCACCCACCCTCTAGTCGAACACATTTTGTGTCACGGCCCTCGAAATTCCCCAAAATCACGTCTGCAACGTGCAAAATTGAAAATTTTCGTTCGGCGGTTGAAAAATTTGCATGTGTCACGCAAAATTTCGGCCGTGGTCGAATGGTCGAATCGGTAATTTGAGTCACATGTCGCCCCCCTGGTCGGATTGAATGAAAAAATACAGTATACTGTATGCAGATCACCATTCACATGAAATAGCATTCTAGTAAATTTGTTCTTAAATACATTGCTGTTTTCTTAAGACTTCTGTTCTGTGAAAGACGCGAAAGATGTGGGACTACGGCAAGATTGCCTGAATATGGCAAGCATCTGATGCCAAGACCTACGCCGATCACGTCAAGATGAAGAGACCGAAAGAGGTTTAGCCAAAGATGTAAGAACTCTTGCGCAAGAGGCAAGCACTCAAAGATGCTATCGAAAGATATAAGACCCCAAAGAGGAAATTGCAGTTTTACTGATGTATTGATTCTGAGCACAAAAAACGTTGCCCGCACAAACGGTCACAGAACAGCCAAGGTGGGCAATTCCGCAAGACCAAAGATGGGCATGTTAACGAGGCATACGTCGCACGTGCTACTGAGAAAACTTTTGCACGGTCGGACGCTATATCATCCAACTCTTTTTCCCTCCTGGACGGCGTTGGACACAGTTACTCTGGGTTTCAAGGGCGTCCTCCACCGGAGATGGTCCGCAAAGAGATACATTGACGCTTTTGTTCCAAGCCCAATGCACAAGGGCTCCACGATATCCTCAAGCATTTCTATCCCGTTTCTTACAAAATCTGTGATGAGTAAGCCATCTATCTCGACAGCCTGGCATTCCGACCTGTAACTGATTGTCTCAGTCCCTGACAGGAACGTGCAACCTTCCTCGTGGATCGGGACGGCCAGATATTCTTCTTTCGCAGCTTTTGCGCCATGTGGCTGGCGCAATGCATTGACAAGTTTGAAGCCGCCCTCCATGTCATCGTCGGTGATGATGACAAGGATCCAGAGTTGCAAAAACGGCACGCCAATGGCAAACGTGGGCCTCATCTACCCATTATCATTGGTCATGCACGTCAATCTGCTCAGGTGCGCCATCAATTGTGGTTCCTTTGCTTTGGGAGGTCTCAAACACCTGCACCAGGAACCGAAACTCACTGCTTGGCACGTTGCCAATAAAGAGCGAGTTGATGCATTCCTTGGCGACGGTTCGGGCCGATCCCCACGCTGATGCCAAAAACCAAGTTAGGGTCTGCCTTATGCTGATTTACGTTAAAAAAGCCGGTGGTATGTGATGGTCCCCTTGCTGCCGGGCATGAACTGACTTTCTCCCAGTGAAATTCAACCATACGCAACGTGTATGGCTCGTCCTCTGGGAAGCGGGTGTTGCAATCAAACTTCCTCCGTGGGTCCTTGCTGCTTATCCTTCCGCCCTTTTTTATCATTTCAACGTCGATGTCAATGGTATGCTCAGTTCCCCCTCTCCTGGTAATGTCCTTACCTTGGTATCTGATCCAGATATCAAGTTTGTGACGGTTGATGGCAATGAGCGTCCCACACGTGAGAACTCCCGTCCTCTCGTTGAGGGTGATGGTGATGGTCGTGGAAGCTTAGTCTTCTTCAACCAGGCAACAATGGCCACTGGCCCCACAACTGGCTACAATACACTCAAGAATGCTCGCCTTGATGGGCACTCGGGTACTGTTGACTATGGCACTTGCATCCAGGAGGCGTTCGAAAAATATGTAACTTTCATTCCTGTTCCAGAAGACGTAGTAAATGCTGCCTAAATACCGTTTGTTTCAACTCTTGTGTCTCCTATCTAGTCGTCTTGAGAATGTTGAAATTGTTGTTTGGTCTTTGTGGACTGGCAAGCAGGCTAGGGTTGGGTCTACATAAACTGTCAATTAGTTATGTTATAATCTAATCAACTCCATTGGAGATGGACGTGCAACCAGCACGAACCCCTGGAAAACTTGAAACGTCTTGAACTAGCAAATCAGTTTCAAAGGAAATTGCATCCTCCAGGTGTAGTTTTGATTGACCACGGTGTGGTGGCCTTCCATCTATTGTGATTGATCAGAACTGAGAAGTGTCTAACCGTGGTAATGCATCACCCCAGCACCCACTGACGTACATGCCTTACACTGCAGCTGCAGCGGCACCCACGTAGCACTGAAACCATATCAATCAAACAAATGGTCACCAATCCCGTCACCCGTCGCCCGCCGCGTCGCGTCACTGGTCCGTGCACGCGCTCACACTGCCGAGATGCAGTTCGGTTCCCGAATTGGTCTCTTGTTTACGGATATTAGCTATTGACTCTCCTGCCTCATCCGGCTTGCATCCGGCCTAACTGGCGTTTTGATGGTCGTGCAGTGCACCATGTACGATGCCTCGCAATACCTCACCGAAAAGACAGAAAAAGGAGCCGCAGTTCGGGCCTGCAGCGAATGGATGAGTCTGCAACTATTGTCGTTGGCATCAAATTTAACACAGATGTACGCCGGGCGCTACCGGTCCTTTCAATGTTGTATTATCAGATATATTCGGGAGGTTCATTCAATGTACAAAGATAGGAAAGGGACCGCTTCGTGAATCAGGCCCGGGTTGGCAGTAACATATTTCGAGGGGGATGCTGAATGCAAATTCGCACCGCGCTTTTCCCTCTTAGCCTGGTTCTTGAGATGAGTGATTAAATTTCACCAGGACCGAGCCCGAAGAAGAAGAGGCTCACGAGATTCCTTTGGATAAGGGGCAGCGGTGAGCAGTTACGAAGGCTCACAGCTCAGTCTTGGGTTGAACGGGCAGAGTCTGCATGAAATTCCGGCCGCTCATATGCATTGAGCACAGCTGCGCACCGCCCGCGACCGGGCTGGTGTGATCCGCCATCAGCTGTTCAGGGTCTCGAGATTAGAGCCAAAAAATTGGAATGCAATCGTTTCTCACCCTACGAATACCTCAGGGCTCAGGGCTCAGTCCCGAGTCGAATGGGCGAGGCCCGCATTGAATTATTGAGTTCGAGGAAAATGGATAGCGGATGCGCACTGCCTAGGGATGCGCACTGTGCATGGTACTGAGCCTTCATCTCCTGCTCTGGTTCTTGGGAATTATTCAATTTCTTCAGTCCAAGCCAATTCAATGCAGGCTGAGAATAGAGGAGAATGAACGAAACTGGGAATAAGTAACCCTGTTGTCTCCGTGAACGGCATGAACACGGCTATCAAATCGGGCTGACATCAATCAGGCGATGACATCACTCGCCTGGGCATCACCGAGGTAAATGCCGCCCTGCTCTGAGCGATCATCTCATCTCGCGTGTCACTTCACCGGCGACTGGAATCTTTCGCTCTTCAAGCGAATGACTTCAAGAATTCGTAGGCTAACAGATCTGAGCAACTTAATTGGATACCGGCCGAGCCACTTCTAGCACACTTCTACTTCACGCCTGCCATGACTCGGGATCGCGCCACGGGCAGATGCGCGTCGACAGCCGATTTGGCGCCCGAGCTGCCTGCCCCCTTCGTGTGACCACCTCACAGGACGGGAGGCATGCCGGGCTGAATAAGGGCCGCTTTACATTTGGCCCCCGTTGCGCGGCTGCACCCGACCGAGACGGCGGTGGGCCTACACGACGGCGGGGTTCCCGGTGGAAGCTCGGGTGTATCTGGTGCTCTATTGCTCTCTATCTCCTCCCTTTAGTGTTCTCTTTCTCCAGTCCTGACTCGACCCTCCGGCTCCTCGCCCGAATGTGCTCCGCTGGTGGTGCGGCGTAGTGCGACTCTGATACGCGGCGCGGATGTGTGCATGAGTGCAACGCGCACACTATTAGCAAGTTGTGCATCGTGCGTTGTGCTCGGATTTGGTCCGCGTGCGCAGCCGTTGCAGGAATGCATGGTGCCTGTTAGCGAGCCGATGCGGTTGGGTCGTTGTGTCAGAGGCAGACCACGGCGCCCATACGCTGCGGGTGTCATGCGGGTATATGCAACAATCTGGCCCTATGTCGAACGGACGCGGCCGCAGAGGAGCGGTGGGGAGATGCAGAGCAGCTGCGCGCGCATCTGACTGCGGTTATCTGCACGGGGCACGATCCGCATGCATACGTCGCAGTCGGGCATCGCGGCTTCGGCACTTGCTGCCAGTGTGGCCGTGCACATACTTCATATCGGGACGTAGAGGACCTACGCTGCTTCTCCGTGCCCGCACGAGCAACCCACCTGTGACGAATGTGGGACAAATGTCGGATGTGAACGTATGGGCGTTGGGTGCAAGGCCAGCATCGGACGAGCTGCGCGCGAGTGACAGGGATACGTCTGGCTCGGTGTTCGCTGTGCGGGACAGGACTGGCTGCGAGCGGCGGGACACGTACATGTATGCCCCGTGCGGCTGCATGCTCGAATGCCCTGCGCCTGTCTCATTCTCGCCGATTCGCCCCATTTGGCCCCGCCACTTGCGTGGGCGGCGGCATCCTGCTGTCCATCCGCGGACGGCGTTGATGTCCTGCAGCGTCCGCGGTTATGTGGATGTGGTCCATTCGCTATGGGTGTATACATGCACTTCGATCCCCAGAGTGGAAACCCGGCGTGAACTATTTTTAATTTGAATCTTCCCTAGTATTCGCTCAAGTATAGTTTGTTGAAATGAACACGAATCGTGTCCGTCCTCGTGCCCTCACCCAGTCCCAGCACCCTGTAGCCAGGAAATGAAGCTTGACCACATGGGACTCTCGTGAATCTGTGCATGCCGCGAATCGTTCTCGCTGCCAGACTCATCTTGCCTACGACTGCGGACGTAACAGGACGCATGTGCTTGGGCCGAATCAATGTCAATCATTGCTTTACCGGGGAGTAAATAATTTGATTTGCAAAGCCTAATGGTGCTGAATTTTCATGCAGAGCACGTTCTGAAAAGGCAGGAAAATCTATACTGAATGGACCAGCTCAAGGATAGGCTCGCTGCTGGACCAACTTCCTGTCGCACGCAACCTCAATCATTCCAATTCACCCGCACTCAGCAGCAACATCTTCTCAAAATTTGTCTCCGGAAATGTGATTCTTTACTCTCTACTGGGTCTGTTAGCATGCTTTGAATGTAAGGCGCACCCCAAACGTCACCCGAGCGTGAGAGTTGTTGGTCAATGCTGCCCACATCCTCCACATCGTCCAGCCCAATATCTAGAAGAAGCTTGTCGTCGCAGTAAGCCTAATATTGTCCCGTTTTGTGTCTCTCTTCATCCCAATATTTAAAAGAAGCCCGTGGTCGCAGTAAGCACAATATCGTCTCTTGGTTTAACCCCCCTCATTCCAATATCCAGAAGAAGGCGGTCGCTGTATGCCAAAGATCATCTCACCTTGTCTTATCCTCATCCCCAATCCAGAAGCCCGTCGCAAAGCTGGTCGCAGTAAGCCACCCATTATCTCTTTCCCGCTCATTTCCAATTTACTCACACAAATATCCAAAAGAAGCCCGTCGCAGTCATAAGCAAAACAAACTCTCTTTTTTCGTCTCACCTCATGCCAATATTCACAAGAAGCCCGTCGCTGTAAGCCCACCCAACATTCTCTTGCCTTCTCCCTCTCTTCATTTCCAATCCAGAAAAAGCCCATCGCAGTCGTGAGAAAAATATCATTTCCTTGCCATCTTTGCTCATCACAATCAATATGCAGAAGAAGCCCGTTGCAGTGAGCAGAATATTATTGTCTCGTCTTGTTCCTCCTCTCATCCCGATGCAGAAGCCCGCTGTGAAATAGCCCATCCTTGTGAGTCAAACAGCTGCCCTCTTGTTTTTTTCACATTCTCATCCTAATATTCAGAAGAAGCCAGTTGCCGTGAGCCAGATATCATTTCGTATTCCGCCTCTACTAATACCCGTACGTCACCACCACGCAACCCGCAGGCTTTGAGTGCAACCCGAGCTGCGGGAAGTGCGTCGATCGTGGGCATTGCCAACGCAACGAGTGCCGGGTTTTCGAGCTGCATGGGCTCGAGCTGGGCCACGTTATCCTAGTCCGGGCTCGGTGCACCCTGTGAGTGGGCCATTTTGAAGAATCTTTTGGCTTATTTTGTGTTGCGGGCTGCATATAATACTCTGCACATCATTTGTATAAACTGGCGCTCATAATGCCATATTTTAGATGTTTTTGTTTCATAAATTCGTATTCAGTCGTGCTCATCATTGCCGGCAACGTCGAGCATGCGTTCAATGTCGTCAGCTTAATGCGGATATTCATCCCGTGTGATGCCAACTACTCATCAGCGCGTGCTGAAGACAGGCGGGAACAGGAGGGGCCATGTAGACGATGGGTAAGGTGATGCATTAAAACACCTCGACTACCTTCGATATTCATCAATCACTGTCGATCAATAGTTATCGGTAAGTGATTGATCACTCGCCCAGACTGTGGTCCCTCATGCGCACACATCCCTCCTGTAGACTTGCTGTAGACTATGTTCTCAGAGCCTGTTCTGGTCAAACAGCAAACCTCTCGCGTTTTATTTGGTCCACCTTTCCGATGATCGCTATACATTAGAGGGGCAGGGCAGATCGAACCTGATAAGTGCCCCTGATTCTTTAATGAATGTGGTCGGCTCTGGAATTCTTGGGACAGTCGAATGGATAATCAAACGATCATTTGGGATTTTTTGCGTTGCCTGAAATTGGGTTGCACTGGGGACAATGAGCAATATAACAACCCTGTATATCCTCAGTATATCCTCAGTATTTTACAAAAATCCTCAGAATATACACCCAATATACAGGGTCCGTATATGCTCAGTATTTTACATAAATCCCAAGGAAATACCCAGAATATCCTGGGTCCGGATATGCTCGGTATATTAGCTAATATCCTGGGCATATCCTTACAAAATCCTGAGTCCATATATGGTAGCCATCAGACCTCAGTATTTTGCAAGTATATTGCAACCAAACAACCTAAAAAAGATAGGAACAATTGCTTAACTGAGTAATAATAGTTGTCACAACTACAGTTTCTATAAGAGGGGTTGTGATTTGGGGCTGTGCCATTGGAGGCTATACATTGGGTTGTATGATATTTGGACCAACACCTCTTCTTCATGTTCCTTCATGTTCTTCTCCTTAATTTGTTTTCCCTTTCCAATTATCCGCTTTGGCAGCAGAGACATTGGGGTGGCTGGCTTTGGCAGCAGGCTACCATTTCTCTGGTCTCCTGGTCACCAGCTTTGGCAGCAGGCAATCAGGAGCCAGCTTGCTTTGGCAGCAGGCTGTGTTTTTCTCTCTTTTTATTCTTCAGCTTTGGCAGCAGAATTATGGAGGCAGCCTGCTTTGGCAGCAGGCCACAATTCTGTTTCTGTTTCTTATCACTTCTGGCTACTAAATTCCCCTTCGGCACTTTGTCTTTTCATAAACATTATGAATGGCATCACTCATATTTTGTATATTCAGGAGAGAGGACAAAACTAGTAGTGCAAGGTATGCCCAGAAAGTGGCTGTAATACAAAAGGGCAAGAGGAGAAGGTCAAATATATATATGGGTGGGGAAATTGGAGAATCAAAGTCCCGTGACCATAGAGCAAGCCCTATGGTCATATGATTTATTACTGAATATAGAAATAAACCACGTGACACCTCAACACAAAAGAATGGTAGTTGAAATCAATACAGTTGACTGGCTCATAATGTATAATGCTCATAACACATAGGATCTGGGATCCACTAAACTACTGATTTATGCTGTAGAAATGTGGTCATAATGCATAGGATTTGGCTGAATTTTGGGGGAACAAACCTTATGCATTATGAGCCAGTCAACTGTAGTGTCTTCAATAATAAGGCCAACACTGTCTAAAAGTCAGAGAAATAAGGATGCATCAAGATGCAGAAAAAAAAGAACTCTACCAGGTTTGAGCCCAGGAGCCTGAGGAGCAGTAGCTTATGTCATTGAAGGTCACAAGCTCCCTCAACCAGCCAAACAAACTCATGACCAGGGTCATATGACATATAGTACATGCTCCCTTAGCCTAACTTGTTAGAGAGCATGGACCACAATCATGATGAAGTAAGATTAAGTTTGGTAACCCATGAATATACAGTGGTGTTATAATGATCTGCATGGGGCCGTTCCAGCTCATTTCTGGCCTACATGACTTCAAATAAAATTGCAGTATGAGATAAACAAAGTTTTGAGAAGTTTTACACAGTTTAACCCATACCATCCTTGTGCAGTTCTCCCAGGAAAAAAAGATTTGGTGGTGTCAGAAACATTGACTTTGTGGATTTACCTTGGAGACAAAAACCTCTACTCACCTGAAAGTACTTGTAAAATGAACATTATCTACATTTTAGTTGTCCCAAATCACTCTGGATTTGAGCTCGAAATGTGGCACTCAAGTCAGTGATTTTTAGCATTTTACACTCAAAATGGTCAAAACTACCCAAATGCTCAACTTGTACGTGCCATTGTGAGCCCAAATCTCTATCAATTCATGTGAACTAAAGTGGTAAGTAGGTCCAATTTACGAGTACTTTCAAGGTATATAGGCCATTTTTCAATACAGGATGAAACCAGGGAGTCGGTTTTTCAGAAAACATCCAAATAATTCATTGTGAGAGAAAGACATGGGTGAGGTATGGTTTTAACTGCTCTAAAAATCCTAGAATCACTTGACATTCATGCCAGCATTTTATTTGAAGCAATTCAGCCCAGAAATAGGCTCAAACAGGTGTGTGCAGAACATTATAGCACCACTGTATATTGCCTTAATAATACCATGATAAATATATGATGTACCACTTTAGATGTGCACCAAAACATTTTTTACTATAATATTAACAGTGTTGTCATGCTAGAAGGTCACATGACCCCAAAGCACTTTTGGGGTCATGTGATACTTGGAACCAGTGCACAGACCAAGATGAGATAATCAGATCCATTTTAGTCTCAAGTTTAACTTTTATGGTTCTTTATTTAGCATGTGACATGGTCCATGCTGTACATATGAACTGTGGCTTTCCATGGATATTATAATATTGTCCTGTTTAATGGCTTTACATACACCCTACAACATTTCCTTTGATAATTGTGATTGATTCATATGTATATAAATCCTTCTGGCCCTCAGAGGCCCCAATATGACTTGAAATAAGCCAGATCAGTCCCATCAGAACCACAACAACCAATTGAGGGAATTTCTGCTAAATCCCCTTTGCCCAAGCAGATTTCAGGTGGGTACAACATATAATCATATGTACCAGAGTGTTTGTGCACTGGTGATGCATAACACTCTGTTATGCATAGTTCTCACTGAATTTCATCAAACTGGCAATAATCACCCAGATGACCATTTATTGGGTGAGAGCTGGAAGTGCAGCCAAAATCAGGTTGAAACATAGCTAGGATTATGTACCATTAGTGGATAGCCTACATACACACCATGACAATGCATAGTACCACATCTGACCTATAGTTATTGTTTTTTAGTTGCACCCACTGAGAGAAGGAATGAGAACAGGCTCTTGCAATTTGTCCTCTATTATGTAGGCTGAAGTTCAGAAGTTTTTGAATCTGGTAAGCAATCCCCTCCATTAATCTAATCATGATCAGATAATTGACTTCTGGTGTGACAGCTATTATTACTCAGTTAAGCAATTGTTCCTATCTTTTTTAGGTTGTTTGGTTGCAATATACTTGCAAAATACTGAGGTCTGATGGCTACCATATATGGACTCAGGATTTTGTGAGGATATGCCCAGGATATTAGCTAATATACTGAGCATATCCGGACCCAGGATATTCTGGGTATTTCCTTGGGATTTATGTAAAATACTGAGCATATACGGACCCTGTATATTGGGTGTATATTCTGAGGATTTCTGTAAAATACTGAGGATATACTGAGGATATACAGGGTCGTTATATTGCTTATTGTCCCCAGTGTTGGACCCTTCAACCTGAAACCTCCTCCATCGCGAGTAGGGGTTATACTTTCATTGACCGTATTTAACATTGAATTTTTTTTTCAGGGCGCGAGCGCAGATGTTGTCCCCTGGTATGCTCTCTCTTTCTTTCATTGCCTCATTTGACTCTGTCCCAGATCTGCGCACGAAAATCAATCCTTGGGAATTGCGCATCCAACTCATCCAACATTTGCCAGTAGACAATGTCTCGTGGCAAGACCTGCTCTGCGAAATGGACGTCAGTTACCTGTTTTTCGTCTGTCTTCGTTCTAAGCTCCACTTCTGCGCCGTGACACACTTCGTGATTGCCCACGGCCCCAAATTCGACAGTCGAGCAGAAGGTGTGTTTAAACCCCTGAATAATATGCCTTGTCGTTCTCACTCGCGTCAGATACTGTGACCCTGCCCTCGAGGGACATATTCTGGTCATTTCCCAAGGAAATTTAACAAGAAATACTAGAACATCTGCCTCTCAATGCTCGCACTTTATTCAGAGCCACGAGCCGCGGCAACAGAGCTTTTGTCGCCCGCATTTTCCAGATGTGTGTGTCTGACTTGTTCGAACCTTCCCACATCCCATACCCTTGTATCCGGTTCATGCAGCAAGCGACGTTGATGATTATTTCCGGCTCGTCGATGCCACGGTTGGCTTGCTTCGGTTGCTATTCGACCCAAGCTTTCAAACCAAACGATATTGACTTGTACACCCTGCACCGCTCCTTCCGTCTCGTTTTGATGTTTTTTTCAACTTGGGCTCGACTATGTATTGACTAAGGACATGGCCCGAGACTACATCAGTATCCTGTCTATCACCCATATTTCCTGGCTGAAGCTGCACATCGACAATCCTTTCACCATCAACATCATGCAAGCTCGAGGCGACAACGCACTCGAACCCCCGTCTCAATTTCATTCGACGGCCGTATTCGCTGCTGTCAGCGCAGAAGGTGGCTGGTTTCCACATGCTCTGAATACATTCAAAGGTATTTGATCCGGAATCACTAATTTGTCTGGATGCTGAACGGCTTCAGGTCTTATGATTTTGAATCGCGAATTTGTGTCCCTTGATAGTCCGGATGCTCGTAACCGCGCTCTGGCTGTCATTGCGAAATACCGAGAGCGTGGGTTTACCATACGTCTTGATATGCCTGGCAAACACAAGTGTGGCGTCCACATCTGTTGCCCCGCCACCCTCCGAACCTCTGCCGATTCTGGATGCCTTGTCGTGCGCTTCCCGGTGTTACTCATGGGCATCCAGACACCGTCCATGGGTGCTTATCCCGCTCCTTATATCTTATCGTTCTCGGGTGGTGGGCAGGGTTGTAAATCAGCACATCTGAGTACCTTGAATGGTGTCGCTGTGAGGTATATCATCCAAGAGCTGAAAGAGGGGTGCCTGGCCTCGAGATGCTGCATCTCATCACCCCTCAAAAAAAGCCCCAAAGGGGATCTGCAAAGGCTGGACTGATGGAATGCCAGAAGGCATTCAAGGTCATATACAATAAAGTAATCCACCAGCTTCCTGCGGAACTGTGAACCCGTTACGGGTTCAATTTCATCGTCCTGGAACATGCCACTTTGTAAATTCTCCCAGTGTGTGACAAAGTGGTTTTGTTTATGTGGGACAACAGCGCATTCACAGAGGCAGTGCAGGTGACAAAGTATATAATATATAGTATATTCAAACAGGGGCTACCAATAACGAGTCGCTTTTTTTTATGTTCCTTTACATGTTCCCGAAGTTATTGATAATGCTCTGGACCTGCATTATCAACCAGCTGATTGTCCACCTGGCTGCCCTCACACAATTCTCCTGGGAGATTTACGTCAGGCTAATAACAATGAAAGGTGTCAAGAAACAAATTCCACATATGCATCATAGCCTCAAAGCTGCCTGGAGTAAGCATTTATTGTGTAAAAACCTGATGAACTTCCATCTCTGGCCTCCAGATGTTCGGAGACTGGAGGTTGGAGGCTGGAGATCGGATACAGACTGAAGTCTATGTGCACAACTGTAACACATCCACAACATGTGTATTGAATGCCTCTGGTACAACATTACTTATGGCTTCAGTTACCAGTAGAAGAAAGTCTTCATGGACCTTGAGGTCCATCATGGCCTCAATCCCAGTGTTCTAGTGCACATTTGGTTCCTTCACCACTTTTTCCTTGACTCCATCAACCAGGACACCCAGGAGTGGGCCGCTGCCTAGAACTCACATCACCTGCAGATTTGGGGTGAGTGCAGCCACTCCCCATGGGACATGTTCATGTTCAGCATGGTTCAGGATGGCCCATGTGGACTCCAGTACTCTTGCAAGCCCATTGACAAGGCTGTTGAGGATGTCAGCATATATGGAATTGACTGGGATATAGCAGACAACCGAGTACTCATGACTCTTCTCAAACAGAATCTGCAGGACTGGTCAGAGCACAACCTATTTACACTGGGACTCAACACACTTTCCCATGTTCCTTGTGATAACTGTCCTAGATTGCTATCCTTGATGCAGAGGTCACTGGAGAGGTGGATGTCAACCCCGAGCACAATGTTGCCTACATGTATGCCAAAGACTATGTAGTTGATTTACAGTATCTCCATCAGTATCTCCATGAGCAAATTACTTTTGCTTCAGAGCACTACAAAGAGACTGCTGACCAAAAACACATACCGGATCCTCGGATGCAAATCGGAGACTTTCTGTTCATCACCACCAAGTTCCTCAAGATGAAATGTCCAACTCTGAAGCTTTCAGAGACTCATCTCAGACCTTATGAAGTCTTCAGCAAGCCTAGTGCCGCTTCCTACACCATCCATCTTCCAAAAGCTCTCCAACAAGTCCACCCAGTGTTCCACATATCACAACTTGAGCCCCACTTCCCGAATCTGTTCCCTGGTTGGGAAGAACCACCTCTGGCCACTGCTAAGATCATTGACAGCAAGGAGCACTTTGAGGTCAAACAAATAGTTGACTTAAAAATTGACTGACAGTACAAGACTAAACTCCAATACCTCATTGAGTGAGAAGGCTATAAAAATACCAATGAGCAATTCAGTTGGGTTAGCAAAGATGATGTTGATACCCCCGAGCATATCGACAACTTCCATTGGCACTTTCCAAATAAGCCTGGACCTGATCTTTAAATTCCTCCAACTCTTCTCCAACTCTGACTCTGACTCCAACTCCGATCAGATTTCATCAGACTTTATTGGACTTCATCTTGACACAAAAAATCCAAGAGAAATTGATGCTGAGTCCAAGAAAAATTCCTATGTACATGCAACTCATTTTCACCACCCTATGTTTATCCCTCAGACAACGGAGTCGGCCTGTCAGCCACCGCGATCGGAGGAAAGGATCCTCGGGCCCCATCCACATCCAAACCCAAATCCATGTCCTCGTCCTATTATGGGCTGGATTGTGGTAGCACAGAAAAAATGCCCTCCAGTCATCAATGTAGTAGTGCAGTTCACAAATTCAAGATCAAGTTCACCTGTGTTTGTTCCAATGACCATTGATGAGCAGTGCCTGGCACTAATCACAGAATCAATGATCTGCTGATGACCTCTAAAACAAACAACGCCCAACTTGTGCCCTGAACATGTTCGAAATCAGCATTGGCAGTACTGCGCTTGCTGTGCCCATGTATATGCCCGTCGCCCCTGCAATTTCCTAAACTTATTTATCCTGCAACAAGCTGATAAGCTTTTGCAGAACACCCTCGCTCATCATACACCTGCACCATGGCCCTCTGAGCAGTCCTAGCGCCCTATTCCCTATCGGCCTAGATTTGTTTTTTTAGCTTCTGCTTGCAGCCTGTTATATCCCATGCCGATGAAGGGGGCTATTGCTGAAGGTCTCCGGTTGGAAGATCAGAGGTCGGAGACCGGAGACCGGAGGTCGGAGATATCAGAGATGAGCGCAAACACCACAGGAAGGTCAGGGTGTGCGTACTATCCTAGGCCGATGGACAAGTTGGAGGAAGACATAGTCCAAAGGGACACCGGAGGGGGACTCGGAAGCAAAGCAATATTTATAATCAAACTGAAGTACATGAGGATATTAAAGTGTATTTATACTAAGTCTGTTATTGTTAACCCAAATATGGTAGATCAAAACATAACAATAAACGAGAGTCCAAATTTGGATGAAGAAGCAAGCTGAGTAAGCAAAACAATAAACGAGAAGTTGAGAAGGAGCGGAAAAACGGATAAACAGGAAACGCTCAGTAAACCTTTATTGCGTAAAAACCCGATGATCTTCCGTCTCCGACCTCTGAACATTCAGAGATCGGAGGTTGGAGGCCGGAAGTCGGAGACAGACCAAAGTCCGTGTGCACAAATATAACACAGCCATGCCATAGGCGTATCACCATATGCTCTTGCCCAGACTCAAGTGAACTTGAAAGAATGTATCAAAAGCTCACAGTGTTCCCGTGCCTGCAGGTAGAACACAACACCCTTGTACTCGCAGCTGCTAAGATTGGCCTTGTCTGGATTCCAGTCCATGAAAGCGAAGCTGTCCCAGATATTGTGGGAGCATGTGTCAACCTATGTGTTCACACCTGGCACTGCTTTGCTACTGTCAGGTTTTTTACTTTCTTGTCTGTTCCTTCTCTTTAACACCTAATTGATTTGGGTTTTGTATTTTGATTCTAGGCCTTTCAATACTTATTCAGAATTAATAGTTGATGCAGCAACTGGTGTGTTTTCATTCCTTTATCAAGCAGTATGGATGCAGTTTCTTGCTGTTGGGGGTGTTGATTGGGATGATTCTCTGGATGATAGATTGATTTCATGGGATGGCATGTGATGATTGGGGAGATGTGTGATTTGTGGGTCTGAGGTGATGGTAGCCTCTCAGTCAATAATGGCAGTGAAGAGTGAATTCTAATTTATTTGTATTTTTTCTTCAGGATTAACAGTGTCCTTAGCCAGCCAGGGGCCTTGCTTTTAGGGCAGCTGAGCTGTAGGCAGCAGCTTGGTTTATGAGGATAGGTGTTGGTGTCCAATAAGTTACAGCGTGGTATAGTGCTCTGGTTTCATGAGGGGGTTGAGGATTGCTTGCTGTCTTTTCTTGCCATAGTTTTCTGGTGAAGTATGGTTTGCTGTCTCATGCCCAGGTTGGGGTTGTTTGGGGGTGGTGGCAGGTGTTTGGGAGTTTTGTACATCAGGAAACTTGTTGGTTAGCATGCCTACTAGCTCTCGAGGCTGGATAGCTCCTATAGCTGTCAAGCCAATCCCGGTAGCAGCTGATAGCCCCGACAGCTCTCAGCCTTTTGATCCATAGCGTGTGGTAGTGCATCACTCACCGATCAGTAGTACTGATAGACAGTTGACAGATGATGAATTTTTATTCAAGCCGCTGTGGGTCCATGCAGCATGTTTACGTTGGCGAACACAATTTACATCTCTTAGCAGGAAAGAACCAGATATTCGCCACTCGAATCCAGTCGGGTGAACATCCAAAAAATCTCACAAGTTGTTTCAAAGTCCGCTGGCAGGTGCAATATTGCGTGATTGTTGGTAACTAAGCAACCGTTTTGGCGGTGCCATCAAGGTGCCATTCCACTTTTCCACTTGCCTTCCTTCCTTTCCCCTCATCTCACTGCAGGGGTGCAACATCTCAAACACATCTCAAGAGCTCCTTGTGCTCAGGTGCTGCTGCCTCAAGGCCTCAAGACCCTCTTCAAGTCCAAGGCCTACTTTCCCACAACTTCTTATCTCTATCTGGTGCTATTGTTCAAGCACTCAAGCATCCTCAAGTCCTCCAGCATGTGAACACTGTGCTCATCAAGCACCCTCAAATCCACAAGCCTGACCTATTGTTTGTACATCAAGTTTCCGACTGTCATTCACCACTTTCAAATCCTGCGAGATTGTATAGGCAAGTCACGAGTTCTCAGCCTAAGTCCGTATTCTCACTAACACAATGTGTAGTGCTTTGTTGTCCTTTTCCCATCCCAGAAATGAGCCTGTGTGTGAGTGAGACTCCATTTACATTGCTCACAATCTGATATGTGATTCACAGTATACCAACGGCATCGGTGTCTCCTCATTATTTTCATTATTATTTATGTTCTGTATGTTTGTGTCTGTACCTCTGTGAATGCATTGGTTATCCATTCACACCAGATTGTATTGTATATCCCAAAAATACCAGTCTATAACGGTCTATAACTGCTGCCTGTCACTGGGGACAATAAGCAATATACGGAGCCTGTATATCCTCAGTATATCCTCAGTATTTTACAAAAATCCCCAGAATATACCCCCAATATACAGGGTCTGTATATGCTCAGTATTTTTGAAACATACTAAAGATATCCTTACAATATCCCGAGGTCTGATGGCTACCATATATGGACTCAGGATATGCTCAGTATTTTGTAACACAACATGTACAAACAATGTCCAAAATAGAAATAAAAAACCTGCCTTGTTGTTATATTTGTGCACACGGACTTCGGTCCGTCTCCGACTTCCAGCCTCCAACCTCCGACCTCCGAATGTTCGGAGGTCGGAGACGGAAGATCATCGGGTTTTTACGCAATGAAGGTTTACTGAGCGTTTCCCGTTTATCCGTTTTTCCGTTCCTTCTTGACTTCTCGTTTATTGTTTTGCTTAGTCATCTTACTTCTTCAACCAAATTTGGACTCTTGCTTATTGTTATGTTTTGATCTACCATATTTGGGTTAACAATAACGGACTTAGTATAAATACGCTTTAATATCCTCATGTACTTCAGTTTGATTATAAACGTTGCTTTGCTCCTTGCTTTGCTACCGAGTCTTCCTCCGGTGTCCCTTCGGACTTCGTCATCCTCCGTCTTATCCATCGGCCTAGGATAGTACGCACACCTTGACCTTCCTGTGGTGTTTGCGCTCACCTCCGATATCTCCGACCTCGGGTCTCCGGTCTCCGACCTCCGACCTCCGACCTCCGATCTCTCAACCGGAGACCCTCGGCGATTGTCCTCTTCATCGGCACGGGATATAACAGTATAATCAAACTCACCTATCCTTTGGCTGGCTCATCATGTCTTTTCCAAACCCCAATAATCCCCCCGTCGGTTGTGACCGTCAGGATTCTCGACTCTTCTCTCAGATTGTTCCTTTGACTCCTCCGACCCACACGATGGCCGACATTCCGACGTCGTTTCAGGGTCCTTACCCTGCCCCTGCTCATGTCTCCATTCGCGGACAGCGTTCGGCCCCTTCCGCGCCGCTCACTATTCCGGTCAACGCTCCGGGGCTACTTTACAGCCCTCGGACCCCGGATAATCTGACCGTCTACCCAGTCTCTCCATATCCCGGTCGCCTGCGCTCATCCATAATTGAGTCCTCTTCTCCGATTCTTTATCCTGCTATCGTTGAAGTTCCTGAAGGCACCGGGGATGACGTTCCCATCCTGGATTTTCCGGAGGTTGGACGTCCGGAGGATGAAGGCGGCGACGGAGGTGACAAGCATCCCTCGCACCATTCCGCTGGTCCTGGATCCCTGGTGACCCTGACGGTCCTCCGACACCCTCCGATTCTGGCCCCCCTGGTGGAGCTCCCGGAGGTGGCAGAGGTGGTGGTGGTGGGCATGGTGGTGGAGAAGGCGGTGGCCCTGGTGGTCCCCCGGGCGGTGGACCCCCCGGCGGCCTTCCGGGCGGCCCTCCGGGACCCGGACCCCAAGGCCCAGCCGCTCCTGCTCCCGAAACGCAGGATCAACTTCTAGAGAGCACGTTCCAATTCTTTCGGGACGCCGCCCAGCATTACATCACCCAGGGCTCTGCCCCACCACGCTCATCTCGCTCAAATCTCCGAAATCCCGATCTTTTTGACGGCTCCGATACCGCCAAACTCCAGACTTTCCTCACCCAGTGCTATTTGCATTTCGCGGAGCGTCGGCAGGACTTTCCTACCGATGACGACAAAATCTATTACATGATGTTGTACCTCCGAGGCACCGCTCAGCAGTGGTTCGAACTGAACCTCTACGACACTTCCGGAGTTCTTCCGGCCTGGGATGGAAATTTTCCTACCTTCATTCAGGAGTTGCAGGATAACTTTGGTCCACATGACCCCGTCGGGGATACGGAGGATCTTATTCGGATGGTCCGGATGAAACACTCCGACCGTCTTGCCGTCTACGTCGTGGAATTCGACCGACTCGCTGTTCTCACCCAGTGGGGTGACAACGCACTCCGGCACCAGTTTTATGAGGGACTCCCTCGGCGCATCAAGGACGACATGCTTCATCATAACTATCCCAACACCTTGCTCGGCGTCAAAATGGTCGCTCACCGGATCGACGCCCGCTACTGGAAACGCGAGACAGAGAAGCAGCGGGAACGTGAGCGCGAGAAAGCCTCCGGTTCCGGTTCTGGTGCACAGGCCGGTACCTCCGGGGCCACCTCTGGTGGACAGAAGGGCGGGAACAAGGGGCCTCCGAAGGCTTCCGCTTCCTCTCCCTCCAATCAAGCGACTTCCGGTCAGAAGTCGTCTGGCAACGCCAAACCCTCCGGCAACTCGAAACCCGTCACCGGTTCTCCTTTGGCAAAGGCAACTCCGAAGCCTTACGCCGACAAGCTCGATAGCTCGGGCAAGCTCAAACAGGAGGAGCGGGATCGGCGTACTCGGTTGAACCTCTGCATGTTCTGCGGAGGCTCCGGCCACAAGGCCGAAGATTGTCGGAAGCGCCCCGGAAATGCTCACGGCAAGGCCGCATCGGCCGAGACCCCCTCCGAGTCAAAAAAATAGACAGCAGCTTGGATACCTCAGCACCTGGTCCGAGTTGCGTTGACTCCGAGGTGCTTTCCGAGGTCCGTCTCAATGCTTCCGCTCTTTCCCTTAATGCCCTTTACGTTGACGTTTTTGCATCTACCTTCTGGCCGGACTTTATTCATACTATTACGGAGTCATGTTCAACCATACTCCAGTCTCTTGTACAACAAATTGCCTCGGGATTCAACTCCCGCTTACGGACTCTCGTCGACTCTGGTTCTTCGCATTGTTTTATATCCACTAAACTCTGTGAATTGAACGGTTTCACCCCGTATGCGGTTGCTCCGGTTCGCCTCCGGTATCTCGACAGCTCTTCATCCATCATTAATCGGCAGCTCCGACTGCTTATCCGATTCCCCTCCGGCGATGTCCAATCCTTGGAATTCTACGTCACCCGTCTTGACTCTCCTTGCGACCTAGTGCTTGGATACAGCTGGCTCACCCGCATTAATCCGTTGATTAACTGGTCCGACGCCACAATCTCCTTCCAGCCCGGTACTTCCGGAGTTTCTGTGTCGACATAACAGGCTTCTACGCCTGATCATGTTTCGGTTGCTCCGACTACGGACGAAGTCCCTCCGGCTCCGGCAGCCCCGGCCGAGGTCCTTACACCGAACCCCCCGACGTCTTCGCCATCTTCTGGTCCTTCTATGGGCACCTCCGGTCCTTTGATGGACGCTTCAGAGGCCTCTGAGCCTCGTCCATTCTCTACTCCTCCCCTCGTTTCCCTCGTATCCGCCGCGGCATATGCCTCCATCATCCGAGACAAGGACAACATCCAGTATACCTTGCGCGCCACACCGACCGACACCGTTCATGGTCGCTCCGGTACCACTGAAGCTCCGGACCTCTCCGGACTTCCTCCGGAGTACCACGACTTCGCCGACGTCTTCTCTGAGGAGGAAGCCTACAGTCTTCCACCTCATCGAGAATTCGATCTCAAGATTGAGACCGAGGACGGCGAGGTTCCACCCATTGGTCATGTCTATTCCCTTTCCCAGAACGAGCTGGTCGCTCTGCGGGAGTTCATCGACAAGAATCTGAAGTCGGGATTCATTTACCCGTCTCGGTCTAGTCATGGGGCTCCGATTCTCTTCGCAAAGAAGAAGGACGGAACCCTTCAGCTTTGTGTGGACTACCGCGGACTTAATCGGATCACGAAGAAGGATCGTTATCCTCTTCCGTTGATCTCGGACCTTCTCGACGCACCTGGAAAGGCACGCATTTACACTAAACTTGATCTCCGGCATGCTTATCATCTCCTCCGAGTTGCCGAGGGCGACGAGCCCAAGACAGCATTTCGCACACGCTATGGGTCCTACCAGTTCCGAGTCATTCCAGAAGGCCTTACCAACGCTCCGGCGGCCTTCCAGCGATTCCTGAACACCATCTTCACCGACTTGCTCAATGTATATGTGGTCATCTACTTGGACGACATTCTTGTCTACTCTGACGACCCCGCCAATCATACTGCGCATGTCCGAGAGGTGCTGGCGTGCCTCCGGAAGGCTGGACTCTATTGCAAACTTCCGAAGTGCGAATTCGGAGTTGACACCTGTGAGTACCTCGGGTATATTTTATCCCCCGAGGGCTTCCGGATGTCTCCGGAGAAGATTGCTGCTATCACGGATTGGCCGACACCTCGCAAGGTCAAGGACGTTCAATCGTTCCTCGGCTTCGTGAACTTCTATCGACGTTTCATTTTCGCTTATTCGGCGATCACCGTCCCGCTTACTCGGTTGACGCGTGCGAACATCGCATGGAATTGGTCGGAAGACTGTCAGCTCGCCTTTGACAGTCTTAAACGAGCCTTTACGGAAGCTCTGGTGCTGTCGCACTGGATACCGGACCGACAGATCACCGTCGAGACTGATGCTTCCGACTACGCCATCGCCTCTATCCTCTCGATCACAGGGGATGACGGCGATATTCACCCTGTTGCGTTCTGATCCCGTACTCTCGGACCTTCGGAGCTCAACTACAACACCCACGACAAGGAGTTACTCGCGATCTTTGATGCCTTCACCACTTGGCGTCACTATCTCGAGGGTTCCGGCACTCCGGTCGACGTCGTAACAGACCACAAGAACCTCGAATACTTTGCGACTTCGAAAATCCTCACTCGTCGCCAAGTTCGATGGTCCGAATACCTCTGCCATTTTAATATGGTAATCCGGTTCTGTCCGGGTAAACTCAGAGGCAAGCCCGACGCGTTAACTAGACGATGGGACGTCTACCCAAAAGAGGGGGATAAACTTACGGTCATGTCAATCCTCATAATTTTGTCCCATTTCACCCACAAACAGCTCACCGCGTCACTCCGGGCAACTCTTCTCGAGGAAATTGTCCTCCGAGCATCCGTCGTTATGGATGTTGAGAAGCTCCACTCCGACATTCGATCTCACCTCAATGACGATCCTGCCGCAGTCGCCAGTCTCACCGCCGCGACCTCCGGCACAACTCCGCGCTGGACCATCGATCCCACTGGCCTACTCCGACTGGACGAGCAATTTACGTCCCACTCATCTCCGGACCAGCTCCGACCGAGCTCCGAGTACGTGTTCTGCAGCATAAGCATGATCACATTCTCTCTGGCCATTTCGGACAGAATCGGACTCTCGTAATCGTCCGCCGCGAGTACACTTGGCCGGAGGTTCGGACTTTTGTCCGAGACTACTGTCGATCGTGCATACTCTGCAAGCGCAACAAGAAAACTCGGCACCGACCTTACGGACTGCTGAAACCCCTTCCAGTGGCCGATCGGCCCTGGCATTCTATTTCCATCGACTTCATTGAGCAACTTCCCCTTTCTGGCATTTATGACGCCATTCTCGTCATTGTTGATCGGTCTTCAAAGCAGGTCATTCTCGTACCCTGCGATCAGCACATCGACTCTCCGGAACTTGCTCGGCTTTTCCTTATTCACGTCTTCTCCAAACACGGTGTCCCCTTCCATGTCACTTGCGATCGGGGCTCCGAATTCGTTTCCTCCTTCTTCCGATCGTTGGGCCAACTGCTCAATATGGAGCTTCATTTCACCTCCGGTTATCATCCGGAGGCCGACGGACAAACGGAACGCATGAACCAGACCGTGGAACAGTACATCCGGATCTATTGCGCTTACCAGCAGGACGACTGGCACCCGCTTCTTCCTCTCGCCGAATTCGCCTTGAACAACTCTCCGAACGCATCTACCGGAGTTTCTCCGTTCTTCGCGAACAAAGGCTACCATCCGCCATCACTGTCCACCCGGAGCGCGACGTCGCGAACATGTACGCCAAAGATTACGCAGTCGACCTTCAGGATCTCCATCAGTATCTCCGTGAGCAAATCACTTATGCTTCGGAGCATTACAAAGAGACCGCTGACCGAAAACGCATTCCGGACCCTCGGATGCAAATCGGCGACTTTGCGTTCATCTCGACCAAGTACCTCCGGACGAAACGTCCGACTCCGAAATTTTCGGAGACTCACCTCGGACCTTACGAAGTCATGCTAAGCCGTCTGCGGCTTCCTACACCATCCGTCTTCCGAAATCTCTCCAACAAGTTCATCCGGTCTTCCACATTTCCCAACTCGAACCTCACTTTCCGAATCCTTTCCCCGGTCGTGAGGAACCGCCTCCGGCGGCCGTCGAAATCATCGACGGCGAGGAACACTTCGAGATCAAGCAAATTGTTGACTCGAAGATCGACCGACGGTTCCGGACTCGACTCCGATACCTCGTCGAGTGGGAAGGCTACGAAAACACCGATGAGCAATTCAGTTGGGTCAGCAAGGACGATGTCGACGCTCCGGAGCATATCAACAATTTCCATCGTCCTTCCCCAACAAGCCCGGACCTGACGTTTAACGTCCTCTTTCACTCCGCATCCTCCGATCGCTTTCGGAGTTCCTCCGAATTTCAACTTAAATTCACAAAAAAATCCAAGAAAATATTTGTTGAGTTCAAGAAAATTATATATACATATGACTCATTTCATTCCCCCTATACCGTCGCGATCGGCGGGATCGAATCCTTGTCCGAGTCGACATCCATATCGGCCTCCCCTTCTGCGTCGGGGTCGGCGTCCATTTCCTCTTCCTCCGGGGTTTTCCCGTTCCCCTCCGACTCCAACTTCTCCCGACCTCCGACTCCTCCGACTTCTCTCCGCCGCCCTCGGAGCTTGACGAATAGCCAACCAAGGCCTCCGGCATGGGTGCCAAGGCCTCCGGTGGGGTCGGCGCATCCTCCGGCGTGGTCGCCACGGCCTCCGGCGCTATCGGCGTCATTGACTTCAACCGATATGCTTCTCCGAGACCCCAAGTGTCGTCGTCGTCGAGGTTCTGCGAGCTTAATCTCGCCCGACCTCCTCCGAACTCCTCCGGCGTCTTTGTCCTCTTCATCAACCTCTTCTCTTCGGTTCGTGCTCCTCCGAGCTCTCGGAGTCTCCACGGATCGGAGCCTTCTTCTTCTTTTCCTTCTCCGCGGACTCTCGGTCGACCTCCAGCGCTGCTCGGCATCGGAGAGCCACTGAGGCCATTCGGCGCGCGAGGGGAATTGCTCCCTCGCGCCAGTGAGCAACCCAGTCACCGCCCAGTGCATGGCGTATAGCCGTCTCCGACCCTGCTCCGCGTCCCTCCGAACCGCTTCCAACTGTCGGTCCATCCTCCGCAAAGATACGCGGAGGTCATCGATGCGCGTCGTGCGCATCGGACCTCCGACGGACTCTGGGAGGATCTCCACGTCCAAGTCGTTCGACTCAGCGTAGGATCGGCTTGGCGGCGATGGACGCGCTGTTTCTTCTTCGGCCGACTTGGGCCTGCGACTCCGAGCGCCTCCGAGCTCCGAACCTGCTCGGCACGATGCTTGTTGGGTCGGGGATTGGGAACCTTGACTATCAAACACTTGAGTTTTTTGTCCCGACACCTGTTGCAGGCTGGTTGGCGCCCGGTTCCACGACGCATGGGAACGCTTTTCCCAGCATCGTTCCCACACTAAACCACCTCGGTTAGAAAAAAATCCACCTCCGATAACTGCGACGCACCTTCACCCTCCGACATTTCTTTGTCGCTGTCGTCCTCGTTGTTCGGAGAGCCGACGCTCCCATCCTTGCTCGCCGATTCTCCCCGCTGTGCGTCGAGCGCGTCCAGCTCGTCGTCCGCCTCCCTCCGATTGATCCTTGCAGCGGCGGCAAGCCTCGCCGCCGCCTCCGCCAGCTCCACCTCCGCCACCAATTTCCTCTTCTCCGCCTCCTCCATCACCTCTTTGAGCTCCTGGAGCTCCGCCTCCTTCCGAGCAGCTTCACGCTCCCTCCGACGCTGTTGTTGGTCCGCCTCGACCTCTGCTGACGTGGCGCGACCCTTGCCCTTGCGGTTGCCGTCCTTGTTGGGACCGTTGCCCTTGCGATAGTCTCCGGCGAATGGTGGCATCTCGGAGTGCGGAGTGCGGAGGGCGGAGAGCGGAGGTGGGAGAGCGGAGACAAGAGTTGTTGATTGTTGCTGCGGCAAAAGTCAACAGCATGTGGTTTTTTGATCTGACTCACTCGGAACCGTGGACACGCGTCATCACACGTCATCGGACTTCTGTGGATTTCCTCGGCCTTCGGCACATCCGCCAACCCTTATTTGTTGCACACTGGCAGGGCTCCCTTGTGTTCCTTGAGGGCAAGGAACGCAAGAGGGGGATACTGTTATATTTGTGCACACGGACTTCGGTCCGTCTCCGACTTCCGGCCTCCGACCTCCGACCTCCGAATGTTCGGAGGTCGGAGACGGAAGATCATCGGGTTTTTACGCAATGAAGGTTTACTGAGCGTTTCCCGTTTATCCGTTTTTCCGTTCCTTCTTGACTTCTCGTTTATTGTTTTGCTTAGTCATCTTACTTCTTCAACTAAATTTGGACTCTCGCTTATTGTTATGTTTTGATCTACCATATTTGGGTTAACAATAACGGACTTAGTATAAATACGCTTTAATATCCTCATGTACTTCAGTTTGATTATAAACGTTGCTTTGCTCCTTGCTTTGCTTCCGAGTCTTCCTCCGGTCTCCCTTCGGACTCCGTCTTATCCATCGGCCTAGGATAGTACGCACACCCTGACCTCACTGTGGTGTTTGCACTCACCTCCGATATCTCCGACCTCCGATCTCTCAACCGGAGACCCTCGGCGATTGTCCTCTTCATCGGCATGGGATATAACACTTGTAAGGAGAGGCTCAGCTGAGGGCAATTAAGAAAATTAAAGTTAGGGTTAGGGTTTCCTTATAGGGAAATAGATAAGATAAGATATACCTTATAAGGAAACCCTAACCCTAGCATCAAGTTCCCAATTTCACCTCAGCTGAGCCTTCTCCTTACAAGGAAGGTCTTTTATTTCTATTTTTGGACATTGTTTGTACATATTGTGTTTCTAAATACTGAGCATATCCCGAGTCCATA